>JASSUY010031485.1:0-24190 GCA_032466535.1 Forpus xanthops | reverse complement strand
TTTATGTTGAGGACACCAGAACTGCACACAATATTCCAAGTGAGGTCTCACGAGAGCAGAGTAGAAGGGCAGGATCAGCTCCCTCATTCTGCTGGTCACTCTCCTTTTGATGAAGCCCAGGATACGGTTGGCTTTCTGGGCAGCAAGAGCACACTGCCTGCTCATGTTCATTCTCTCATCAACCAACACCCCCAATGACTTTAAAGAAACAAATATGTCTTTAGAGCCGTACTACACACAGAACGAGAGAGGTCTTCAGACTTTTGCCTAACAATGTATGTACACATTGTCTAAGTACACCTTTTATCTGAAAGAACTGACCATTTCTGGAGGCAGATCTGCAAGCCGAAATGAGATGATTATATCATTTGGAGGGACCTGCACTGCAGAAAATTAAATGTTCAGCAGGATTACAAAGCCAAGTCTAAATTAGGAGAGCTTATGAGTTCCACTGCAAACAAGAGAGGAGCTGGAGGGAAGCTTCCAACAGAATAATGCATTTGCTCATTAGGGAAATGCTTTTGCATAATCTCAACTTTCTTTGCACACTGGAACGAACAAATACCCACAAAGAAGAGAAACTTGGCAAGCTACAAACTCTCTCAAGCACAAACCAGACAGTAATAAAAGCTTTGATCACATCCCTCTGCTGAACAGAGCCCTTCCTTCCTTTCTACAGTCAAGCCGGGAATACTTGGGCATGAAAACAGACGCCACACAACCCACTTTGCCATATCTACTTATCAAATCGGCCTTATCCTCCAGGTGCAAAACCATTTCCCAGCAAAACACAGGGCTGTGGCCCCTGCTAGAGACCTGGGAAGCACACACCAGATGTAGTCAGTCTGTGCACCGAGACACTCTTCCTGCACTGCTCAACCACACCACACATGCCACACAAACTCCCTGCTCTGCTGTCAGTACACAGGGGTGCCCTCCTTACCCTGCAGTCTCACCAGCCCTTAACCAGCTGTCATCTGTTTCCTCAACCATTACCTTGCAGCAAATGGAGTTCTCGTCCCCTGACCCAAAAAACCCACTAAAATGAATACTGAAGTGCAGGCTCTGATCTCTGTTAAAGCATTGGATTGGACTCAACAGACATTCTTCTGGACATTGGGTTGGGGTTTCTTATGCCTGCCCATCATATTGTTGCACAGCTGATCCTGACCACAGTCTCCAGGTGATGGGCTCCCATGGACCCAGGAATTCAGTGTATGACCACTAAATGAACTGCTGAACTGATTTACATGATGTGAAGGCTAAGAGTACGCAGAGAGCAACAGCCACTTTGGGCCAAGGTAGCTCTGTAGGGTCCTCAGGCCCACTCCTCTCTAGCTCACTGCACTGCAGCATGGCGATCATATTCTGTGCAAGTTGGCTGGGGTAGATCTTCCATGACCCTACAGGAGGTTAAACCTGGAAAAGGTTTCTTCTTTCCATTAGGAAGTATCAAATACCAACTCATTAGTGTGAGGGCTGAAGCGGAGAGCCTCAACACCTCTGTGTCCTATACAGGCCACATCCAGTCTCTCTCTACAGCCTGGTTTTATCTCCATCTTTGTGTATAAAGAAGAATTATCTCCATCTTTGTGTATAAAGGAAAACAGCAAAGTTACAGAGCTGAAGAACTCACTTTTAAAAACATGAAACACACATTGCACCTCCAAAATTTCTTTAGCCACGAGGCTTAGGACATCCACAGCCAACAAAGCTGAGGACTCAAATCCAAAAAGACACAGCCCTGTCTGAAGCACCTACACCATCATGCCCAGGGCAGAAACCCATCCTGTGGGGAGCTCAGTGATGCCTAACCAAGCCGTGCACAGAAAATCCCCATGGCATTTGAAGAAGATGAGGAAGGACAAATGAAGTAAAAAAAAAAAAAAGAAAAAAGAAAAAAAATAAAAAGGGCAAGGAATTCTCTTTCTATTTTATGGAGAAAACTCTGACCACAGTGACTGTCTGGGGAAAAGGCATTCCACTGAACTGGTTAGGCAAGGGGCTGCGGGAGGACGGCTTGCTCAGGGGCATAAAAGGAAGGTATGTACAGGGGGAGGGGGATGAGCTGCTCCATTACTGGGGACAGCACTCCTGCTCCCACCAGCAAGGTCTGCAGGGCCCTGGATATGCTTCTGGGATGATGGCAGAAGACTTGTAGACTCTGCAAACCTGTCAAATAATGCTTTTATCGGCATGCGGTCTGCTGAAGTCCTTAGCTCAAACAAGGTTTGTTTGGGTCCAGACTAGCATCTCTTAGTGTTAGTGAGCAGTTTTAAGGACTTTTGGGAGATGGTGAAGGAAAGCAGTTTTGCACCTGATATGACAGGCTGACAGCACACAGTGAGGGCTCCAGGGCAATGCAGGGGTTATTGCACCACCATACAGCTCATTTCTAGAGATGCCTCTAGACCCCTCCTTCCTGTAGTTCCAGGGTATTTAGTCAGTAGGAAAACAAAGACAAATCAAAACAAAGAAACTCCTATAACACCCATGGTTGCTGGCTACAGCCTTCGTTAGGGAATAGGCTGGGGATCACCTTTTTGGTTGGTCTAGCAAATAGAGGGTGGCCTACAGGAACTGACATTCTACTTACCTTTCTGGCCATCTGCAGCTCCTTCCCACATCTGAGCCATGGCAGAGACTAAATGTTCGCTGCTCCCACAAGGACCACCAGCCCCTCACTCCGGTCACGCAAAAAGGCAGATCTATGCTGGGATTTCCCAGCCTGTCTGTGGTCAACGCCATGGGAGAGGAAGTGGCATAGCCATCAGCCTCACAGAGGTTCCAGGACATTGTGAAAGAGCCTGTCAGGAGGCACACAGCTGGGGAAGGGTGCTGACTGTTTAATGTTACACCAGACCCACAAACCCTCTTCTTGTGCCCTCCAGGTCTTTTCATCCCAAGGTAGAAAATGGTGATCAGCACCCTCACCCCTGTCTTATATGAGTTCTCATACAAGAGTATGAGAACTGCAAGGTCCTGGCTCAGCACAAGCCAGAGCTGTAACTCAGATGAGGTGTTTCTTGTCACTCAACCTTCTTTTCCACCTCTTTCTCCAGACACTTGCATTTTCAAGACAACAAACACGACCAATGGGTTCAGCAAGGCTGGACTCATGCTCAGTTTCCTGCTCGCCAGTGGGACAGATTCTTCAGGTACTGCTCTGAACACTGTAGCTCCTTCCCCACTGCCAGCTCTGTTGTGAACAAACAGCTGTACCCCACTAAAAATGAAATAATGAAAAAATAATAGCTCTCTCACTAACAGAACGCTTGGAATCAAGGGTAGACATCTTTCAAATCTAAAAGTTTAATTTTCCAGCCATAAGTTGCAGGAGGGTGCAAAGCTTATTTTAAAGGCTGACTGGGATTGCCTTGAAGTTCTTGTAAGGACAATTGCTTTAAATAAACCAGTCCTAATTACTTTGCACCTATTTCAGTCTTGCATGGTGGTACATTTTGGAGAAAAGCTGGCTTTGCTCTTTTCCTAAGACAAATGTGATAACAAAAAGCTGTCTGCCTTGATCTCACTCTTCATCTGCCAGGGCCCCCGTTTCTGCTGCATTCCTTTGTGTTTATCTGCCCTCTTCAACTCTTTAGCTGCGATCAGCTGCATGCAGCACCTCGTGCTTAGAAGTGACATGACTGGGGTTACAGGAGAGACAGGTGGAAAGGGAGCTCTTGCCCTGAAGCCATCCAAAGGAAAAGAGAAGCTGCAGGGGAAGAGGGTTGTAAGGTATTTCAGATTAAAGCAAACACCTTGCCCCAGGCTACACATTCTTTGCCAATGCAAGCTGCAGCGGCTGCGAGAAATGGCAAAGCAAACGTGGACTTCTCTGCAAGGGGGAGTTGTCACCTGTCAGGGATGTTTGCAAATTTATAGGGAGGTGGTGGTAGTGGTAAGGGGAGTAAAAAAGAGCTTTCCTCGTTTTAAAAGACGGGCTGTTTGCACAGGTTTGCAGTGCATATTTTGCTTTGTAAAGGCTTTTGTCCAGCATTCAACTGAGTGAAGGTGCTGTCTTCCACTGAAGACAAACTGGAACATTTATTAATGTACATACTTTAATGTATTCTAAGCCACTGCCTTACAGTAAGGGTGAGGATGGGATGGAATTTCCCTGCTCCCCCTTCAGCTTGTCATGTCAGTGAAAAACCTTTTTTAAAAAGTCACTATGCAGCTCAGCCTTTCCAGAAATATCTCCTGCAAGGCTGGAATCAAACCCATCATAAGCAAGAGTTAATTGCATAGCAAAAAACTGCTTGTCCTCCTCTCCTAGCCCCAGGGCTCACTTCAGCCCTGCTCAGAGAGGACAAAAGGAAGGGATTTTCCATTTATGTTTCACTGCACCACAGACAGGAAAAAGACTCTGAACAAGAGCTTCGAGTGAGCCCATCATCTACCATAGTGGTCTGCAGGCATTTCAGAGGAGATGGAGATGGGGAGGTTTTGCTGGTACTCAACATAGCTAGTGCTACAGCATGGAAGGAGAAAAATTTCTGCTGACAACATTCAAACTGTCAAGGATTGTTTTTAAGGGGACATAGTTCAAACAGAACATTACCAGCCACTTTGAAAATTAGGAGTCCCTCTAACCATGAAGAATATTTTGGACTAGCTACTGAAAAGACACCATTTTACTGGGGCTGTGACATGCTATTGGGAAAAGCTGAGAACCAGATGCTGACTGAAAGCTTGTACACCATCTGCCTGTGCCCAGCCTGAATGCAAAAACCAAAAGATAACCTGACTTGTCAGACACCTCTCCTTGTGCACTTGGATTAGTTTCCACCACCTTAGCCAAGCACATACCCAACCTCAAGGTGGCCTTTTTACCCTTTGTGATGTCACAAGGAAAGAGAATAGAACTGCAGTCTCCCTGGCACACACGGAGCAGCAGTACCAGGTCAAGCCTTCTGTCACTGAGGACTGCAATCAGCATGACCTGGGAGCAATTTCTTTGCAGATGTGCTATCCTCCAGGTTACTAACACTGCCAGGATGCAGGCTGCCAACAAACCATTGTTGGCCACATGAAAAATAGTGGTTGATTAGCCAGGGAATTAACTGACACAGTTTCTCAGGATGGAAACACAGAGGAACAAGAACATTGACACATGGCAACACAAGTTTCAAACCAGACATGATTTTTACCCCAAAGTATACAAAATCCAGGAAGAACAGAAGAGGACATGAACAGCTCAAACTCCTGAACTACCTCCTGCTCCAGCCTTCAAGAGCAGCTCCTGGCTTCTTCAAAGCTATTGCTAAGAAAAAGCTGGTCAGTTTGTGCTAAAGGCAGTGAACCTACCATGAACCACCAGTGCCTCATCTACATTCTAGTCTTGAGCCATACTGGTGAAGCACCAACAGCCAAGGCTGGCTACACACACTCTGTAGCTTTGCCTATGTGACGATACAGAATGGGGGACCCCCCAAAAAAAAAAAACAAGAAATAAAACAATGCCCCCCCAAACAAACAAAAACAGGGAAAAAAAAAAAAAAAACACAACAAACCAAAACAAACAAAAAAACAGCTACAGTTTGAAACCAAGCTTTTTTTTTTCATTCATATCTGACCTTCAAGAGGAGAAAACCCCATTAATAAGCCCTGCCATTGATCAGCAAAATTGCAGCTGTGCCCAGAATACCAGTTATTTTAGCTACTTTATCCCCGAGGTCACACAAACTAGCTCTAAGCAGGGAAAGAGCAATGACAGTTGAACGACCAGGCAAGTGCAACAGTCACCTCAGCTCTTCTGCCTGATTAGCTGCTTCAACCCTCCCACCATGGTGAAGCAGAAGAGCAGGTAAGGTGCCAGCCTGCTCCCCCTTGCAGCACTTGGGAGGCTTGGAGGAGTGAAGCCTTTCTAGGGGTCACACACTGTCCAGCTTAGCCACACGTACAGAAACTCTGCTCACCACCACCAAAGTCTCTTGGCAAAGCCATGCTCCCAATCAGCTTCTATGAGTAGGACACCACAGGCAAAGCAAGAAGGAACTTTCTGGATCAGAGGCAGTGGCCACAGCTCCTCCATCATGAGGAGAAAGATGACTCCAGGCAATGCAGCAAGAATAGATCCTGCAAATACTCCTCATCTGTCCCCAAAGGTTAAGGAAGTTCTCACTACTCACCCACATTGGGTCATTCAGCTCTGTGTCCTGCACCCGGACGCAGTCCATGCTGATCTCTATTTTGTTAGTAGGGCCATTTTCACATGGGCTGTCGATGAAGTTTAAATCAATCGGCTGAACCGAGCGTATTGGCCTAAAAAGAACAGAGTAATCCAGTTAAAATTGGCCAAATTCCATTTCCTATTCCCCACCTTGTCCTCCATGCTAGGGTGACCCCCAGGACTCAGGCATGACCACAGACCAATCTCAGGACAAAGTAAGTAATTACTAATGGGCAACTACCTCATCACCTGCTATGCTAACAGCAGTCCCTGAACAGGACAGAGCCTGGAGAGACATTTCACTTGTGTGACCAGAAAAATGCGGTAGGAGCACAGGAGTTAAATCACTGAAAGACAGAACTTGTGGAGGATTTATAGCAGTAACTGTTTCAGCATCAGTTGTGGCAAGTCAGGAATGGGAAAAAAGTTGGGTTTATTTCCTTCAGAGGACCTGACTGGATGAACTCTGCACCATCTCCGTCTCCTGTCCCTCTGTGGCATCAGCAAGAGAGGAAAACATGCAGCCTGGACATAGAGCAATGAATCCGTTTCCTTAAGGGAAACTGCCAACCACCAGAGGTCTTCAAGAGAGTCACTGTCACTACTGATCTCTGCACCTGTTTCACATCGCCTGGCTGTAGAACCTCTGGAGAGCTCAAGAGTTGTCAGTCATCACAGACTCTCACCCACATCTTTAATCCACAGGTAAAGAAGACTCCAAGTACCCCATCATCAAGTCCCTGAGTAGCCTAATTATACGGGCATCCTGTCCCAACACACTTTCTTCTACAGGTTTTGTGTAAGGGCTACTTACTGTTCCAGGATGTCCCAGATATGTTGGAGCACCTCTGGGCTGAGGAATTCCCTGGGCTGCGAGTTCTGGGACATGGCTGACCGATAGTAATTCTCCTTCCAGGAGAAGTGGCTCGGAGTTTCTACAAACCTTAAAAAACAAAAGAAAAAAAAAAAGAGGGAAAAGAAAAAAGCACACACACAAAACTATGTTGAATGTGTGAGCCCAAGTCAATGAAATCCCACAAATAGAAGCTATTGTGTGAAAGAGGAGACACACCGAATGCCTACAACATTCACAGCTGTACACCACACATTCCACACTGCTGCAGATGCTGTATTTAGACAGGAGAAACTTTCCAATAAGTTAAATACCCCTTTGAGCTCACTGGGATGCTGTGTCATAAGAATCCCACAGGAAGAAAAAAATAAAAAACACTACTTCTGTTTTATCCCCAAATAAGCAACTTTCCGTACAAAGCAGGCAGCCTTTGCTGCAGGTGGAGCACCTCCATGTAATTCCACTGTTTCTAACTGGTTGCCTCTCTAGATTGCATGCCCTTGGATGATTTAGCTGACTTTTCCTATACCCAGCCACACTGCAGATGAGGTCTTAGACTAAAATAAGAGGGGGCTGGTTTTGAACAAATGGATAGTAACAACAGCAATAATAATACCCGCCTTCTTTTTGCTTTATTTTCTATGGAAATAAGTTTCACCACATCAGCCTATATCTGATGGCTTTTCTACTGCCTTCTTGCCTCCAATCATTTCCTAGCCCAGCCATCTGATTTCTGCCAGATCTGTTAATTACCTTCGCCATTTTTAATCCCCTTAAGCTCCCACAAGCCTCACAGAAATAGGTGGGCCCAAGAGGAGTAGTGACGAAGCTGAAGCACTCGTACTTTCCACAGCTGCACATTCTCATCCCACTGGCCAATTTCTAAATTCAAACTCAGCAGCTTTTACACCCGTGTCAAAATACTCAATGGCTGCAGAGATGTAAGGGGTGGGGGGCGGAAGGAATTTCTTGAGTATATTTGCAGTTGACAAAATCTCAGAGTTCAACTTAATTGGAGTAGGAGGCAGGTGACTGCCTTTCATGCTACAAGGCATGGGGCACCCTGCAAAGCCTTCAAACAAAAGAGTTGTTCTGGTGAACAGCCATGCTCCCTTCTGGGGAATGGCTGTGGCAGGAGCCAGGGCTATAGAAGGTTTCAAAAGAGAACTGGACTAACTGTGCTGAACAGCACCAAAGCCAATGGTCTAAGCAACTGCATGGAAAACCCTAAATTATTAAGCTGCTAAAATTAAGCAAGAGTGTTTCAGAGGGAAGATCATACTGCAGTGGTTCTTTTCCTCTGCTCTTTCCTGAAGTATTTCTGGCTGCTGTCAGAGACGAATCTAGCTCTCTTTACTGAATTTGTATGGCCTCTTCTGTTTTGAGGATGTGTTTGGTTTGCAAAAAGCAGGGCTTTCCTCTCCTATGCTGCCCACAGAACTGCAAGCTCTTTGAAAAGAGCAGTTTTCCTAAGCTAACAAAAATCCAGGCTGTTTCAGCCCCCAGAGCCATAGCTGGACATGCCTCAAAATAGGTGCGAGTATCACTTCAGTTGCTTTTTGTGATTAAGAACCCAACATCCTTTAAAAGTTCATGAACAGCCAGAGATAAAATTCAGAAGTGTCATAGCTAATAGCTCTGCCTCACAGATGTGAGCACTACATATGAATAAATAATCACATCCTCCGAGAACAGCAGTTATCCCACAAAGTACCAGAAATTACTACTTTCAAGATTTCAGTCTGGTAAGGCACTTGCAAGAGTGCCAGATTGAAACCCAGAAAAGCAGATATCACCTAGGCCTGCAAATCAACACTACCACAAGCTCTAGAGGAGAGTAATGGGGAGTACATGGTCCAACACAGAGTCCAGGCACTGCTCAACACCCTGCACTCAACCCTGATCTCCAAGAAATAGGCAGAGAAGCCACCAAAGTGCTCATTATTTACCACTTATGACAACTGCCTATGACTTGAACACTAAAAATCACTTTTTCTGAATCCATTGCCAAGGTATCCACACAAAGCTCATTACTATATGCACAGGAACCAACTTCACCAAAATGATTTTTACAAAACAGACCTTCCTCAGAGACCTTTCTTTCAGAAAATCTCAGGGTCACTACATGCCCAACTTTGGTTCACAGCTGCACAAAGTGCTAGGTTTCATAGAAGGCAAAGCTACCCCAGTGTGGTCCTGCTCAGCAACAAAGCAGAAGTTGATTATTATAAGCCTACCCCAAGCAAGTACTCCTCACAGTGCCCACAGCCTGCAGCACAGGAGAGGAAGGAGGTATTAGTGGCATAGACTGATGTAGCCAGATTTGTTATTCTATGCCTCTGAAGCTAACAGAGCTATTGTAAAGAGTCACACCAATTAGGGACACAACCAGCTCATGCCTGTACTAAACACAGCCCCAAATTTCTCCAGAGAAAGGCATTTCCCAGCTGTGTCATCTTTATCCCTATACTCAATCAAGCTCCTGGCT
Organism: Forpus xanthops; assembly: GCA_032466535.1. Taxonomy (NCBI): domain Eukaryota; kingdom Metazoa; phylum Chordata; class Aves; order Psittaciformes; family Psittacidae; genus Forpus; species Forpus xanthops. Next base: position 14,674 of record JASSUY010031485.1, on the reverse strand, counting down.
TACCAAGAAGAGCATTACCAGATCCTATCCCATAGCCAAAAAGGTGTTTTCCTATACTGCATTAAAGAAGTTCCCTGTTTAATACTTTTACATAAGCAAAATCTGAGAGGCTCCTTCAACACTTTTACTACCCATACTATTTTTAAAGGAGGCCACACCATCAGGTGCACCTATGAGCAGGCAAGGCATCTATGAGAAGGATACAGTACTACAGAGGTAGAGAGAACTGCTTTTTTACTGTTTAGTGGATCCTGCTTTCAGGTGGGAAAGAGCTGCCAAGTCACAAGAAAAACAACTTTTGTTCAGCACAAAGCATCATACAGCTGAATTGTCTCCTTCTCTGCAATCTTAAAATCTAATCCTAGTGCCATTTGTCTTAATAGCTTTCAGCACAGAAGACTAGCCTCCATGCACTCCTCTACAGAATACTTAAGTGCCCAAATTTGCTCTTCCACAAGAAAATAGTAGCTAAAGCCTAAGCAAGATCTACACATGCATTTCACTACTTTAGTTGTCTTTTCCTACATCAGCAAACGCTCTAGCTTCAATAAAATAATCAGTGATTGACTAAAATTGATCACAAGACAGCAGGAGCTCACGTTGTTCAAATTGCTCCTACCGGCTGCTTTTTTTTATTAAAAGACATTTAAACATCACTTTTACCCACAACTCATCACAAAGCACACTGCGGGAGGCACTACCAAACACAGGCTGCTACCCTAACTACTGATTATGACGGAACAAAGCATGTAGTGACTATAGCCTGCCTTGTCCTCCACTTAAAGTCCACAAGCTAATTCCCTGCATTAACTGCTGAAATAGTTAGCAAGCAGCTCGCCACATGCAGAGAGCACTAACTGCACCAGTTTGGAACTGCAGAGGGATTTAGAGCACCCTTGAAACTCCAAGCTGAATAGAGCATTGCATCCACAATCTCTTCCTTTAAAAAACAATAGGGGATTATTAACAGAAATTGCAGGTTAAATTTTCTCTGAAAACCAGCACCTCACCAAAACCACAATGTTTCCCTGAGCAGTGCTGGGACACTGCTCCTGAACCACTGAATCCCAAGGACAAGTTTCAGCCAGCCATGTACTCCCACTGAGGCCTAGCTCAGCTCCATCCTATTTATTTTGCTGAAGGGAGAGCAACCCAGGTGAAAGCACTTTTCAGATCCACATGGTGAGCTGAAGCCTTGGGCACACTGATTTTTTTCCCCGCCTCTTGATTGTTTCCCCAGAAGAGCTGCATTACAGCCCACCAGAGCAGGACTGCATCCCAGCTGATTCAGTTTGTCATCATACTGCTGAGCGAGATCTCTGCAAAATACGGCAGCGAGAGCAACATGCCCCTATAGCTGTACCCACACCAAACTCAACATCAGGGTTTCCTAGAAAGTTGGGAAGGTTAAACTTTACCAAAAAAACAATCCAGAACCTAAACCAAAATCCTGAACTGAAGGCCACCCCAACAAAAGCTAACAACCAAACAAAATACCCCTAGCAAGCACAGCATTTGTCTTTCATGAGCCTTAGCCCATCTGTACTGCTCTTGCCTTTCCCTGGAGCCAACCTTCCCAGTGCTTGGTCCAGCACGACATAAACTGGTGGCAAACCAAAGATAAAACAAGACATCCCCGCTCCCACTATCTCACTGCAAGCATATGCTTCCACTCTTCACCACATTTCCCCCCTTCCTACCTTCAAAAAGGCATTAAAGAAAAGCAAACAAGCAAGCAAAAACATCCAAACCACTTTCCACACCGGAAAAAGTGACAGGAAACTATTAAATTCAACAACTACAATGCAGCAACACTTCTCACCCCCAAATCCACCTTTTACTGCAACCAACCATTATTAGAAAGGAATAAACCCAAAACACCAAAGCTTGACTTACCAATAGGGGAAAGATACAGGGTCCTGAGGGAAGCAAGACCTAGGTTGATAGTGAGCATGCACAGCCCCTCCTCTGTAGCTTTAACCTTAAAGGCAGATGTCACATGCTTTCACTGATACAGGGCTGGATCTGAGAGAAGGTGCAGCTCAAGCACCACTAAGGTGCATGTGTGAGTCCAGCAAGCATTCTTCCAAGAATGCAAAAGACTCAACCAAGATACTGTATAGTTTTCTGTTTTTTCATGCAAATTGGGCTTGGAGCTTCAACACTCTAACCTGCCCCTGTGTCAGAGGTAGTTTGTGGAGAAAACAGAAATAAGGTGTCTCAGTAAAGCTGTTGTGTTGGGTTTCAAGAGATCCAAGTATCTCCAGTTCTCCTTAGCTTCTCTCAGAAGCTGGAGAACTGTGGTGGTTTGTGTTTCTCCTGCATGATGTGCAAACTCTTGGAAACAGTGTGCCTTATAGATGCCAAACTTCATGGCTTGGTGTAAAGCCACAGTGTAAAATCTTGTGAGAAGAAATCCTTCACCTTCACTTTCACTTTCCAAAATCATTTGGAGTTTTTTTTATGCTTGTCAAAGTAACAGAATGTTGCTTTCTGCTTCTCCCCGCCAAATGGCTACCAATAGTGTGCAATTTTCTGTCACTTGGTCTGTAGTCCTTAGTCAGTAGATAAGCTGATAGGGTCAAAGAAGCCCTTCTCTGTAAACTGCAGATTTTGTGGCTGGTTTGGTTTGGGTTCTTTGTCTGTTTGTTAGGGTTTGTTTGTTTGTTTGTTTTTGCCACAAGATATATTCCTCTAAAAGATCTACTCGTGAAGTATTTAGGAAACCTTAAGCAAAAAGAAGAACATCTGCTCTTATGAAGAAAGCCACATTATACAAATGTACCCAAAGAATATTTTATAATGCCTAAATAATGATATCTAATATGGCTCATTTTATTCATAGCTCTCAAAGTGCTCTACAAAAGAAGACAGTGTAATTTACCTGTGGGAAAACTAACGTACCAGGAGGTCATAGGATTACTCATCGCTACTCAGTAAGCCAGTTGCGCAGCCAGAAATACAACCTTGGTCACTTGAGTCCCAGTCTAGTGTTGCTCTAAAAGGAGTTTGTGCCTGTCTAGATAGAGAAATTCAGAAAGGCCTTAATATCTTCAGGTAGAGTGTGCACTGCACTTCCTACCGCAAGGAACTCCCAAACCTAGTTTATCTGCAGGGACCAAAATGCTAATGCCTAGTAATGAAAATAAAGGCTGCAGAAATGCTGTGACCAGCTTTAACCCACAGTCAACATTCAGGGTGGAAGTAGAATTCAAACCCATACACCTAGATTAAAAACTAATTTCTCTTCCTGAATACTTACAGCAGTTAACCCCTTAGCAGACCTTAATACATGCATAGATTAATATATTAGCTTCAAACATCAAGAGGTGTGGGCTGGATAGAGAAGTCACAGAGCAGAGAAGTTGGCAGTCTCAGCTCCAGCAATACTAATCCATGTGCTTTCTGCTTCCTCCAGTTAGACCCTGAAGTGCATCAGAAAGCAATGGTAAACAAACGGTTTAAAGTTCATGACCATTACACTTAATTGCCTGAATCTTGGTGTTGTATTTTTAGTTGAGTGGGGAGGGGTCTCCTTTCCAGATCATACCTTTAAAACTCAAGGCACATAGTGCTAGAATTCCCCTTGCTCTGCATTTTAACACTGCAGTGATTTGCAGACATTGCTACCTAAGGAAGCTCGCAGCTGTGCAAGAGGAGAAGGAAGCAGGGTCTGGCAGCACAGGACAAGTGTGCGCCTGGCAAGCATTGTAATCTGGAATTCCCCAAAGTGTGGAGCACGCTTGTCCCCCATGGCTGCATCAGCTGCCCTAAGATGGTAAGGCACACCCTGGAAGCACCCATCAGAGACCTCTGATAATCAAAGAAGTTTATGGCTGCAAAGCAGGAAGCCAAAATGAAAGCCAAATGGTGAACAGCAGGCTCTCAACCCTCTCAGATAGGAGATTGTTGTTCAATTTCCGAGATCTGTATTGAACCCCAGTCTATGCCTCTATCTGCATCTACTTCATCAACAGACAGTCCCCTTCCCAGCAAGAACTGCACTGTGCTGCATGTTTTCCTGTTTCTCTGCCTGATGCTATATTCATAGGTCTTGGCTCCTGTGAACCCAAAAGAGACTGACTCCCATCCCAGCTCCAGCAGGTCCTGCTGAGCTGCACTCACAAGTATTTATTCTAATAATTTAGATTTCTAGCTCAGCTTTTAGATTTACCTCTGTAAAATTAGACTTCCAGCAACGTTTTTAAATTCTTCAGATTTTCCTACCAATATAACATTGTTTAATGTGTTGGTCCTGGAAAATATCTCTGGAAGAAGATTGGTGGATGCATGGGTTTGGAAGGGTGGATGCAAAAATAACAAACACCAATGACATTTTTTAGAGACAGAACTTAACTTTTACCTGTGGTTCAGATGTCCATTCTTTTTTACCAGATCACATATTTTCAGATGTTTCCTAGATCTGATATCTCACTAAAAAGGATGTGAAGACCAGCCTGGGTTACAGGGAGAGGCAGCTGAGAGAAAAGTGGTCCAGTGGTACAAAGATGTGCATTAGAAAATGAAAGAAGCAAACTGCCAAAAGGATGAACCCTAATCTCAGAAGTAGCCACCAAGGAAATATAGGGAACACAGGAAGGAGCTCGGAGTGAGAGCGGCAAAGGGTTGTGACACTGGTGGTGTCCTGCAGTATCTGTTGAGGACAGCCTAAGGATGACTGTTGGCTTCTTCCTATTCTCTAGCCGAATGACACTTGTATTGAGCACACCCTGCTTCAGGTGTGAGATGTACGATATTTAGAGGAATTAAGACAATTTTGTCTCAGAGAAATGCTGATTGTGTTGTTTACAAAATCTCTGTATTCTGCTAAAGTCGACTGTAAAAGTGCGACCTGATCTCTCTGTGACTTAGATTTCCCTTTTGGAAACGTGTCTGAGCTGAATTGAAAGGGGTAGGAAAGGATGGTTCGGCTTTCTGGCCCCTCTTTATTCAAGCCTTTAGTGCATGGGCAAGACTGACCCATATCAAATAGTGAAACTGGCTGCATAGAATGATCCTCCCAAATCACCACGCTGAAAAACACGATGGGGATTTTCTTTCATTCATCACCTTCTTTCAGTTAGAGTCATCTTGAGCAAGAGTATGCTTCCTCCTAAGTGGATGCAGCACTTGCAGCTTTGCAGTGGCTCCTCAAAGCACATTTTATCACTGCAGCCTTGGGCTCCACACCAATGCCCTGCTCTAGTGTTGGCAGCAGAGTCCCTTTGGGAGAAAAAGGCTCCTTCTGCATTCCCTTTGCTACCACACTGAGGGGTTCCCAGCTCGGCTGCTGCATGGCCTGCTCCCTGCAAACTGCTGGGAATAGATTCTAGAAGCTGAATGAGTTCAGAGTACTATCAGTAACACCTACAGCCCAGGAACCCACCACTTCTACACCTCATTACATATTCTGTCTACAGGTCGTCATTATCAGCCAAACAGCAGTGACCACTTCTACATGACAGAGGCATTTATTTGTCCTCAGGGCTTCAGAGGCACCATCCTCTCATTTTTTTGAGCAAGTCACTGTTAATCCTCCTTTTTTCCCTCCAAGGATTCCTTCAGCATCTTGTGAACTTTCCAAGACCTCTCTTGTCTCCCACTCAACCTTGGACACCCCGCTTCTCTGCCTTCCCTTTCTCACCCATCTTTGGAAACTACCTCCTCACCCAGTTGGGAACATCCCCTCTCCTTCTCAGCCCTGACACCCATTCCCTTTCTCAGCAGGGACTGAGAGTTGGAGCTTTGGCCAAGGTGAAAGCATGGACACAGCAATTCCTCCACCTGCCCACTGCAATAGCTGCTTTCTAGTCTGGGGTACAGAGCCCTCATAACCTCCAGAAGACCACCCAGGAGCCTGAGCAACCTGTGTCAGGAAGCCCAGAGTTAGAGCACAAGCCTGATGGAGATCAGAACACCCTGAAGAGGCAGTGCTCCTGGTCCTTAGGTGAGCTGTTCATCTTTACCTTTCTGTTCCTGACATACAGCGGTGCCACCACCTTTGTAAAGCACACAGGGACCATCACCTTTCCACCTCCAGGGAAACATGGTCGTCAGAATTTGCAAATTTAAATAATGAAAGAAAATTTAAACCTCCATCCATTTTAATGAAACATTAAACCAAACCCAGTCAATCCCTTCCCCAAAGCTATTTGCAGCGATGGTTAAAAGCTGTGCCCATCTGGAGAGGGAGGAGTCAGAGCTGCTGGGCAGAGGTGAGAGTTTTCACTAAAGTGAGGAAGGCTTTTCAAAAACAACACAGTGGAAAATCCAGGCCCGGCCCTCAAAGTTCTGAGGTATTTTTAAGCCAAGTCCAAAAATAAGTACTGTAAGATAAACTTTACAGGCAAACTATTCAGAGGCCACAAAACATCTTCAAGTCTACTAAAAAACAAAAAATCCCTTTAGTCTACATAGTAGACATCATTTACTCAGTTTTAGACACCCAGCTGAGAACATGCATTTGGGGCTACCTTTCAAAGCTTATACAAGACTTTTTGTAGCCAACCAGCCAGGCCTGAATGGTTCTAGGGCAGGAAAAATGGAGTGATACTTTCCCCTCTCTGCGCAGTAGAGGATGAGCACAAAATCTCTCCTGAGAGGTCTGCTGCTGGGTCAGGGCTGCCAGGAGCCCTGCTGCCACGTGCCAGCGTCTGCTGCCCAGCTGCAGTTACAATTAAAGAAAACAAAGACCAACTTTTGTGCCTCCCAAGGGGACTGCCAGCACCAGAATCATCCCATTCTTGGTGCCTTGGTGCACTTCCACACACTGCCTGGAAAGGAGGAGACTCGGAGGTCTCTCCTATTGCATTCTGCTGCACAGTATGGGGAGACATCTCATCTTTTCTGGGGCAGGAGGGGGAAAGGGAAAGTGTTAAATACCCAAAGCAGCCTAAAACAGCTAACTGCATCCTTTCCAGTTATCCAGATCTCTGCAACATTGGGGAATGTTAAAAGAAAAGAAAGCAACAGCCCTGGAAATGAAAATGCAAGATCATTTTCAGGAGATGACAGTCATGACAGATGACAGCTGTTACAGGCCTTCATTACTACTCTTCTCTAGTAAACTTAGCTATGCAATAAGGAAAACTGAAAAGTTCTGAAGAGGCAGTGGGCAGAAATATGACCTTCCTGAGGCTTGCTGAATAAAATTCCCCATTTGAGCTTTGCTCATCAGTTATTTTTCCTGTGAGCACAGCATTTACCTAATAACATTATCTACAGCAGTTCACTGCTGTCTGTTTTTACAAGGAACTTACTTTCAGTATTTCCCACAGGAAATGATGCTCTTAACTATTATCTGCTGAAATTTTGCAGCGTTGAGTGCAACCAGCATCTCTTGTTTCACTAGTCTACCTCCATCACACTAATACAGAGAGCACAATACAGAATGAGAAATTATTTTACCACAGATGATAAAACATTACTACAGATGATAAAACAATTCAGCCAAGTGTATCAGAGCTTCAGAAAAGCAGTTGGGATGTCAGGAACTGGGTCTCATTAGATACTACAAGGCTATGAAAGAGGCCAGAGCTAGGGGGAAAGAAAAGAAACAAACCCAGCAGGAATGTTCACTTGCAGCCAGGGCAGCATGGAAAGCCCTTCGCTACATTCACACTGCCAGTCTGGCCCAGGTTCAAGGTCTGGTTTGTGTATTACCCTTTATCTACATGTAAGCATGTTTTTCAGATGCAAGCTCTGAAATCCTGAGCTCTGGATTGTCCAGAAATGAAATGACTGTGAGCACTGCTGAGTCCAACCTCTCGTTTTACGTAGCATGGACAAGTTAGGCATGATCCAGTTAGGCATGGTCCGGGCTGAGCTTTCTACAGTCCAGTCCACCACCAAATGTCCTGAGCTTATCTCTTCCATCAGAGCAAGCACCAGCCACAGGTAGCACACTGCCAAGCAAACCTGAGAGATCAAGGGTTTGCCATGAGCATGGCCAGTCCTCCACTGCAGGGACATTCACTGTTGTGAGTAGCTTCCAGGCAGATCTGTTTGTATTCCTGACTGGATTGCTTCTTAACATAATAAAAATGAGATTACATAGTGCAAAGAGCAGCTGTTACAGGCTAGGGACCAAAGCCAGAGCAGCATTTCTCCCAGACAGTAACTTGGTTAACCCAGAAAAAAAAACACAAAACAAAAATCAGTTCATGCCTCTTTTAAAACACAGTCATAACCCAGTAACATCTCACATGCAATGCTAATGCCTGCAGAGATGAAATCACTCTCAGTGCTGCTCCCAGGGAGCGCAAGGATGAGGCATCATATGAGGAACCCTCACGGTGCTGATTTACATGCTCAAGACCATGACATACAGATAAGAAGTCATTTTAAGCAGAGTGTTCTCTATTTAGTGTCAGATACACGTCTAAATGTAGTGTATTGGAACTGATGGGGTGACTCTGCTATTAGATATGGTGCATTTATGTAGAATACTTCTGAGGCAGCTCCACAGATGCTGTGACACTGTGGCATGCAGCCACTCCTGATCACAAGCTGTGTGCATCTCATTCAGCATGCTGCTGTGAGGCTTAGCAGGAAAAGACCATGGACTTTGGAAAACCAGTTAAGCCCAGCTCAAATCTCCAGATGTCTGACTGCCCTCCCTGTCCCTGGGATGAAGATACTGGGTGTCACTGCCACTGTCTGTGGGTCAGGAGTGAGGTGTTCAGGAGGCTGTGCTCTCAGATCTGGTCTTGGTAATGGGCTAAATAGACCACCTGTCTTCTGCACTAAACAAAGTGGTGATCCCAGCCAGCAAGAGAAAGAGTAAGGGGCTTCTACCTCTTCTCTCTGGTAAGGAAGCTTTAATCCTCTCCAAACCTTTCCCAAGCACTTTCGCCATCCAAAACACTCCAGAGGCAAACAAAATGAGAGATGCAGGATTTATCTCCTTCCCACCTTTGCTGCACCTGCATTCATGGAACCAAGTATGGTTTTTCTGGACAGTGCAGACTCTGCAGCATGGCAGAGGTGCATTGAGAGCCCCTTGGCTGGGCTTGCAGCCCTGATTGCTCATACCATCCTGCAACATGCTCTGAGCTCTGTTTAAAGACTTGCATAGGTTTCTTGCAAGCAGTCTTTTCCCTGCTTGTGCCATATCACCATCAGTAGCATTAAGGGCTTATGGTCCTCCAGGACACTAACACGTTCTTCCAAGAACAGAGCTTCTTTTAAATATACCGAAATTCCAACCTGTTTGATGTGTGAAAGAATCAGATCCTTTTCCTGCCAGGGTTGCCCCAACAGCTCTTGAAGTTTGTTTGCCCAGGTGTTTGGTGTACTACAGCTATAACCCTGGGAAAGATGCTGGGCAACCCTGCTGGCTGAGCAGCTGATGCTGAGTTGCTGCTGATCCAGTTCATACAGGACAGGCATTCGCAAAATTTGGACAACATGAGGAGGCAGCAGGAAGAGACTGGTGTAGGGACATCCTACACAGATCTCAACATGGGTCCCCATCAGAAAGGAGAAATACAAGCGAAATCATGAAGCCCGTGCTGATTTTGAGCCCTGGGGTACAATGTGTAGCAGGGAATTTATTCATATAAATAGAGTCAGAGAGGAGAGGGACAGCTTCCCCAGGCAGAGGATATGAAATACGTAGTTCTTTTTTAGGACAGGAAGGTCTCAGACTGTCTAATGCAAGAGACTTGTGACATTTTGAGTTGAGCCAGGTAAAACCTTTTGCTCCCTAAGGCACCTACTCTTACGAAAGTTGATGTAGTCTATAGTTACACAAATTCTTTTGTCTATGAACTACTCACAGGATCTCAATTCCCTTTTTCACACTATCTCGAGAAAGTTGAATTTTACAAAAATATTAAATAAATCATCATGATGACACAAAAAGTCCCCAGAACTCTTTAGAAGCAGGAAACAATAAACAGCAACATCCTGTGTTTCAGTAAATAATTCAGATGCAAAACAGAAATGCCAGCAAAGCAGATGTTAGGTGCTGGTGTTGTAATATGAATTCGGTTGAAGATCCTACTTGTTACCCCACAGGCAACTGGCTAAATCTTATGTTTTAAATGATAAATAACTATTTCCTTTCCACACCCCTGACACTAGGGATACTCCTATGGGAAAATGAAATCTTCTACTATATACCATGCTGGCTGCATTTTTCAGTAGGTAGCAACTCTGTAACAGGCCAGCTATTGTTAAGCCCTAAGGCAGAGACTCCTTCTGTCAAAAATAAGAACGCTTGCAAAAACCTTTATGTCACAAAATAGCTGCAAGACAGGGCAGATGAAGGATAAAGAATTAGGAACAGATTATAGTCCTGGAAGACAGGAACAAGTGAAATGTTTAGCAGAAACACTGCTGGTGTGTAAGGGAACACTACCTGGGGTGCTCACAGGATCTTTACTTTTGCAACTGTGCCTGGTGCTAAGAAATTACAGGGTTGGCTCCCTATAATTTCATCAATACATTGCCACACCTAATGTGATTTATGATTTCTGCTTGTGATTATCTTAAAGCAGTAGTTCCTGGAGTGCTAAAGAATACTTCAAAGTCTCCTGTTTTATCAAAACCAGAAGGTTGCAGCCTGCATATTTTAAGAGGAAAATTCACAAATATGATCAAAATTGCAAGACAGTGTAAAGGAGTTCTGTTAAGATTTTTAATCCTGTAATATTTGACCACCTCATGTCCATGCTAGCTCTCAGAAGCAGCTGAACTATAATTGCACAGCAGTCCCAACTACCTCATAGACCCCACTGAGAGCAATCCCTGCAATCCCACTGTTTTGCCCCACCAGCTGTGACTCTTACTTGTGAGTGTAGAGGCAGATGGCAATACAAAGCCGAGCAGCTGCTGCTTGTAGTATCCAGCTCACCAGCACACTATAAGCTTCTTTCCATGCATTTTTTCAGCATGCATATTTCAGCATGGTACGTACTTAGGTACATATCAACACTGCTAAACTAGGCAGACACTGAACCTCCCTGAGCAAGGTTTTGTAAGCAAACTTTTTCTCATGCTGCAAAAAACTTGTTGAACCTCCAATCACTTACTGCAGTTTCTCCCTTGTCACTGTAGGAGGTGGCTGTTCTCTTTATAGTTCAATGCATTAATCGAATGCTCCTTGCTTGCATGCATCAGTATTTATCACATCAGGCCACTTGTGGCATTCAAACACCTGACTGGAGAAGACTCTGCAGCAAAATCCTGTGGCAAGATGATCTTTTACTACACAGTAGTAAGTGATTACAAACAGGCACCAAAAATTCCCAAGGAAGTGACAGGAAGAGATACATCTGTTTTCATGAAGCTAAGTAGGTGAAAGGATATTATCTATCTATTATCAGCATACCTAGTCAAATAGACCTCGGAAATCTATTCTAATGAGACATTTTCCTTCTGATTATTTCAGTTTTGAACATGGGCTACAAAATTGTGAACAAAACAGAAATCAATATTTGTATGGCAGTGTAACCATTGGCTCCCTCTACAATGCCCATGCTCACAAGGAGGTTTCCACATAAGTGCAAAACTAGGTTAGAGCCATGCACTAAATTAAAAGCTAAGTTTCCTTAATTTTTTCCTCATCCAAGACCCTCCTTCCTCCCCCAAGCCTTGTGGCAACTATGGATATTTTTTATATGTGCTCAATACTCCCTTAGCCACTCATAGGATGTCAGAGGGTTTTACTGTCCCCAAAAATCAAAGCTGAGCACTTCTACTTTTTATCAAGCCAGAAATACTTGTGTTTATTGAGAGGAGCTATTGCAGACTAGCTTGTAGCAGAAGGTACCACGCAAAGCAGCAAGGGATTGTAACTTATTACATGTACTATGAACACCCTGAAGATCTCTGAACAGATGAGCTATTGAGAACTTGCTTGTTTAATTTCTTCAGTATTTTTGGAAGCTGAGAAAGATACTATGAATTAGGTATCCTCTCCTTACAGCAGAAAGGATGACATAAAAGACTTCACATATTCTCCTTACAGTCCTCTGAGATCTGTTGGAAAAAAAAAAAAAACCAAACCAAAAAACAACAAAACAACCAACTTTAAATTTGGTTTCACATTAATCCAGTAAGCACTACTAAAAACACTTGCAAGCAGACTAATGTTTTCTTATAATAACACTCTTCAGGGTGAAGAGGAAAAAAGTCCTGTCTTTGTCAATGACTGTGAAGGGGTTGTGACATCCCCACACAGCATAATGAAGTCTGGAGGTCCAGTGGAAACAAAATGGAAGAGAGTAGTGGGGACAAGCAGACTGTGGGGACTGCCAGGAAGAACTGAAGAGGGTTTAGAATGCTGCACTTGAGCAGTGTTTTGTGAATATCCCATTTTATAATCCCTAATCCAGTCTTTTGATAAAACTGCAGTATAGAACAGGAAAGCAACCAAAGAACGGACCTGGAAGATGAGATAAATACCCTCCTTCCCTCCTCACCAGCAGCAGTGCACATCTTAGCAAGGTGCTGGGCAGAGCAGCTGAGAAGTCCCATGCTGGCAGCAAGTCCTTACTGCAGAGCTGCTCCCACCCATGAGGCTACCCTGCAATAACTATTTTTGGCACACCTCATTCTCTCCTCCTGTGTGCATCTGAGTCCAACTGGGGACGCTACAGCCATGAAAGTCACCACCACCTCACAGGAGAGCGTACCAAGGCCTATTAAAAAAGCACTTCCTCATCTCTTCTCCACCATTCCTTCCTGCATGGAGCCAGTTCTTCTCGTCTGAAAGTCACTGGCTGTTCCGAGCACACCACAAGCTGCTCAGAACAATTTCTGTCCCCTCTCTGAGCCTTTGGAAAGTACCTGCTTTATCACTGGCTGTTTCTGCAAATAGATCTATACCAAGTCATGTGGCTTTGCTTATTTGGCTTCAGGTTTTCTGCCTACACAGCAAATTTGGGCTACCATCTCAAAGGTGAAGGCAGATGATACTGTCCATCCTGTCACAGCAGGACTTCAGTTACTATTCAGCAAAGCACAGAAAAAGTGTGCAGTTGCTCAAATGCAAGGATTCTGCAGAGCCTGCACATGGGATGAAACACTCTTGTAAGGTATTGCCCTATGATGCTTAAGCAAAGCTCTGTCACAATGTCACCCAGCTAATACACAAGTGAAAGGAGAACTGCTTATGCCAGCATTGATTCACAACCAATGAAGGGGTATAGCATGCTGCTGCCTGTGATCAGGAAGGGTAGCTGGAAGGTTTTGTTTGTACGTGCCTACTCCCAACTCAAAGGGAGGAAACCTGCTGTTTCATTACTGTCTATTAGTAATGACAAGCACTGCGCACAGTGAGTTTTCCACCTTTGTGCTGCACTGCAAACATTAACATTGGCGAGACTCCTATCTGATAATTGCAGTCCATTTACCAGCCCTGTTTGATACATGGGAGCCAATGAAGAAAGACAAAGTGACACATGCAGTGCTCCCAATGAAAGATCCCTTTGAAGCTGGAAGCTCTGGATGCCTGGGACTAGACCCTGGTCACCAAAATCCAACCAGATACAACACCCAATAGATGATCCTGCCATGTCCCATGCTCTCCCTTCCCTTCCATGCCCCAACTCATTTCAGGCAGTTTTCCTCATCCTCTTCTAAAAATAGGTAAAATTTTTCTACATAACTAATTGGGGTTTTTTTGGTTGATTTCTTTTTTTTTTGGCAACACTGCAAAACCCAGGACCATGTCTGAGAAACCGTGTTTCTAGCAGATACTGCAGAGATCAGAGGATTTCAGGATTGTTCCTGAAGCCTCTGTTTTTAGTGAGATTTGCGAGGCTGGGCCACACCACACTGTATGAGAATACAAAGCCAGAAATGAAAGAGGAAAGAACACCTTGTGTGAGAAGCCTTTTTCTCAAAAGGAGGGAGTGAGCCACAGCAAATGCCTTCAACCCATCAGTGATGTGAAATCCTGAGGCCACCAATTAGCCTGGCCATGGGGTAAGGGATGAGCAGAGCAGGCAGGACCAGTGCACCTGCAGGTACATTCCCAGCTGCTCCAAAAGAAGAGAGCTCCTGGGTAAAACAGCCTAATGACCATTATTTCCAGGAACACAAGTAACTTATCTATAAACATCACTCCCCCAACCAGGCATTAGCTGGGCCGGGGTGGGGAAAGGGTCTTTGGAGAGAGGGACTAATTACATAGTGCTCAACAGCTGGACTTTGATCATAATTGCTGTGCCTTCTTCACCCTACATTAGTAACTTTCAGCTGCAGCTAGGTGGACACTTTATTGAAGGTGGAAATCCTGCCAGTTTCAGATAGCTAGCTCATTTTATGACTTGGAGGTAGCACTGGATGAGCTCTGATGGTACTACCCAAACAAGTAACTCATGGGCATCAGTGACTTAACACTTCAGCACAGGTGCCTCTGTCCTTACAGCAGCACCTTCCCAGGCTCAGGATCCAGAGCACCGAGCATACTTAAGCACTGATTTCAAGCATTTCATGCAAATCTCTTTATAGGAGGAGAAGAAGCAGAAAAACTTGAGAGTTTTGCTCAACTCCATTATTGCTGAATTTTAGCATCTCAGCTCTTTCTAAGAAGAAAGATGAGCACACTGAGGATACAATCAAGTTTAACCATGACAAGTGCAAGGTCCTACACCTGAGTCAGAGCAATCCCAGGCACAGCTACAGGTTGGGCAGAGAAGAGATTCAGAGCAGCCCTGAGGAG
>JASSUY010031484.1:34505-65163 GCA_032466535.1 Forpus xanthops | reverse complement strand
CCGCGCCCACCCCACCGCCCGCCAGCCCCTAAATCTCCTCTTCTTCATGCATATGAAAGGAGGAGGACGTGGAGAGATTAACCTCCACGGGCATGAAAGGGGTACAAAAGTTTACACCACTGGGCAGCCATTTAGACCTTTCTGAGATGCTATTTGCACTCCTGGGCTTTTTTACTGTTATCTTCCAGCGATGCTCAGGCTCTCTCAGAGGTAACCAAGAGGCCAAATTACCCCTGATGTAACATTGCTGATATCAGGAGAGGCAATTAAGATGTTTAAAGAATATAACTTCTTTCTTTAACTCTGCTGCAAAGGCGGACTGGTGCCATAACATCAGCAATGACATTTAGAGGTCTCCAAAGACATCTGATTTAAAGGCCGGGGAAAGAAATAGAATCCACTTTCCTGATAGAGGTCAACAGCAGACTTTTGAGATTACACCCTGAAAAAGGACACACTAAGGCAAATGTATCTAGGTAACAAGGTTTGTTTTTTGTTTTGCCTTTTTTTTTTTTTTTTCCAAAAATATCACTGTAGAAAAAGAGTATCTTCACATTACATGTAGAGGAGCTTTTCAGTAAAAGTAACTGACAACTGTGAACAGGGCCACAGAGAGAAATGTATTGGAGCAATAAGTGGTTTAATTTAATAAAGATCATTTAATACTGAGTTTTAAAAAGATCAGTAAAGTCTGAAGCTGTCTAAAAAACAGAAATGGTGTACTTTTGATATGGCCTCAGATCATTTGTGTCACCTCAAAATACTCATGGTGAGTGTCTGAAAGGGCCCTCTTTCCCCACAGGATAAACAAGCCCATGACTAGGACGCCTCAGAAGAAACCGAAGCTTGCTGTTCATAGTTCCGCATAAATTGCACTTGATGTTATCAGTGATGTCAGTGTACATGGAAGGTGTATAATGGATATTAATTATGACTGTTATCACTTATGACTTGTGTAGTGCAGCCAGGTATGCCTGAATACTTGCAAACACAGCAGCTTTTACACGTGGCAACTCACGAAATAGAAAATGGTCACTCTGCACAGCTCTAATGAGGGCAAGGGTGATTTAAGCTAGCAGAAAGAATCATAATTACTGTAGGTTCAAAGTGATCTTGAAGGAGAGGAAGTTAAAATGGGGTTGGGATTGATCTACTTTCATGCTTTTCATGCCCATTGTTTTTAATGCCTCACTTTGAAGTACAAACAAATGGCTTCACCTGATTTGCAGAGTTTTCTGCAGATAATTCCTGAGTCTGTTGTAGGCAATGGTGGAAAGCGTGCACCAAGCAAAAATAAATAAGAGGGGAAGGTGCAGCAACAACCTCTCACCCTCTGTATCTGTAGCCTGACCAAAAAAAATGCCCAAATGAAATCCTGGGTTCAAAGCCATCTCAGAACAGAGCATAGATAAAAGGACCACATGCTGCTATGGAGGCTGGTGCCGATGCCCAGCCCCAGCAGGGCATCTTGCATGCTACAGCCCTTCCCTCCTGCGGCAGACATGGCTCTGAGCCCCTCTCCTGGCTCCATGGGCAGCAGGAACAACCAGCATTCTCTCTGCTTCAGTATTCTGCCAGCAAAGCAGCTGTAGCGTCCAGCTCACATGATCTCTTCTCCACTGAAGCCCCATGTCCATCGGCACCTGGGCTGAGGCCAGGCACAGCAAGGGTAAACCCCAGGAGCTCTTGCAGAGACATGGGAAGACCTACAGTCTATATTGTCAGCCTGGGGAGCCTCTTTTTCTCCCTCTCCTTCATGACAGTGCTATTTCTGAGCCCCCACCATGAGCCACTGCTGTTGTTGATGGAGGCAAGGGAGACCTGCACCCAGGGACTGCAAGTGCCAAGGGACACAGCTCACTCATCAGGCCAGAGACACCCACCTCACACACACACACAGAGGAAACAATTCACTGCACATCCACTGAATGGTAATTCCGGATGATAATACCAGAAAAATAAAGAGAGATTTTAAAAGTCCCTAAAAATCACCTCATCTTTTCAGAAATCCAACAGAAATATAAAGGGTGGAATCCTAGCTTTGCTGATTTCCATGTGCTTTGCTTTTAAGTTCAGCATAGAAAGGATTTTACCCCTCTGTATCATCATGAAAGGGATCATTTATTTTTTTTTATTTTTTTTTTTTTTTACCAATAATGCCTTCGGCTAATTGGTGAGCGTAAAAATCTCTCACTCTGGAACCCATTTGTGATCCAGTTATTAAGTGCCTGAGATCTGCCCAGCTGCCTCATGACAGGTACTTTTCTTCCTGCAAGCGTCCTGCAAACTCCCTGACCCTTAGTCAACACCATGGCCAGCAGCAGAGCCAACTCATCATGTTCATCTTGGCAAAGTGAGCCAGACTGTGTTAAAACAAGTATCACTGGAAATAAAAAGAACCAACAAAAGTCCCTTCCTTTCTTTACTTTTATCTGAAAGCTAAAATTTTCATGTTTTAATGCTTCCTGCTAGCCCACCAACTCCAAAAAGCACCTAGATATCCCCACAATAGGGCAGTGAGATCCTTCAGACGTGTTTCCTCCAAAAGCTATAGCGATAATAAGCTCTCTGGTACCCAGAAATTTCAACGTGACACTACTTTGGCAAGGTAAATTGCAGCCAACTTCCCCTAACAGAAGCTAAGCTTATCATCATCCTCCAAAGGCTTGGGTTTTTTTTTAGATTTCTTGTTCTAAAAAGTGACTTTTCAGAGAGGAACCCATTAAATGATAAATCCCCTAACTTGCCCCTGTAGTAACCTAGTATGTTTTCCTTGTTTAAGGGTCAAAAGGCAGAGAGTATACAAAGACTGCCATCTTCATTTGGACTGAGATTTCACTTACGAGACCTGTCTAACCCCCTTTTTGAAGGCAGCTGATGTCAATAAAAAGTAACTGATTATGGCACATCACCCTTAATGGCATATGAAAGGATGAAAGCTGTATCATAGTACCATATCCGGAGGCCCTTCCTCCTCATCCTGGGTGCTCCACTCCTGATATATGCATAAGTTTGCTCCATGACAGGCTAGTGGCAGATGATGAGCAGCAGTCATTGGTGGTGCCTGTGTACAAGCATTGGTTATGAGGGAAGGCAATTGGTCCAAGCTCTAGCTTCAGGATTATGATGTCGAGCCCAGCCACCCTAAAATCTGGAAGTAGTTGCTCTGAAAATCACAACTCTGATTATTTCTTTCATAGTTTTTTTACAAATGGGACTTCTGAAACTCTTTATTTGCCTCCTTCACTGAGACTGGCAGAGGTAGATATGGATTTGTAAGCAATTCTTGCTTTTTTCTAGACTGGAGATGGGATTTTCAGTGTATCCTTTCCCTCTGGAGCTGGGCCTTTCAGTATCAATCCCAAATATCATCTTCTGACCATGGTAAGTTCAGTCAGCCCCATGAGCAAGCTTGTCAGCTCTCTATGTTAATACAAAGTGGTCAGATTCTCCAAAGATGGTGTTTCTTTCAAGACCGTGGTACGGTGTCACTTGTTGCAGCACACCAAATAAAAGAATACAAATATTTTAATAGGACCAGGAAACTATCCTGCATATATTTTTAAGTCAACCCAAATGCATAATCAATTCAGTAAGCTTGCACCCTGCTGTAGACATCACCTCAATGTCTAGGCCAGCGAGGAGCTGCACGACCGTACCCTTCTGCTCATGTGAAGCAACAGTGTCCCTGGCAAGACAGAGAGCTCTCCTCTAGCAAATTGTTTCATGTGATGAGGCCAAGGGTTTTATGTGTTTTCTGAAAGCAGCTATGGCAAACAGTCAATTCAGCTAATCAGCATCAACCACAGTACATCTGGTGCTTAGTTTTGGCTTAGCAGACCAGAATAGCACATTCACTTCTCTCTGTCCCACTCCTAACCTAAGATGGTGAGAAAAATAGCTGAATTACAAAAGTACCTTCTGAACAGAAGTATCCTATGACAGTGCAAAATCTGAACAACTGGGAATTCCAGCCAAAATGAACTCACAGACCCACATGATTTCCTCGTGATCTGACTTTGTGGGGAGTTTTTCAGCTGAGCTCTTGTTTTGTTGGCTCCTCAGATCAATACCCTTTCCTGATCTCAATTTGGATACTTTCAGATTCAAAAAGGGAAAAGAAACAAGAGGCAGAAACAGAACTGAGGACATTTCCTCCAGGTCAGTCCCAGTTTATTAATTTCAGCTCCCTGCTCTGGCCTTTCTTCTCCCATCACTGGAAGATGCACCAGCACCCAGTGAAACAGCAGTGCCACACATCAAATGTCACCGCCATTGCTGCTGGCAGCAGCAACAGAGACATTTCTTCAGGTGCCTCAATGCCTTAGGAGCTGAGATCCTGTTTTCCAGTGGGGTTTAAGGATCATCAGCATCAAGCTTTTGTACATAGACATAGCTTGCTCCAGTGAGTAACCAAGATGATGAAAAACTGCATGCCTGTATTAGGTCAGATACACCAAACTTGCCATCCCTTTCTTCTCACTCTACAGACAAAGGTACAGAGATGTTGATTAGTTTGCCCTGTGTTCTTCAGTTAATTTCAACAATGAACACATATCTCCATCACTTCCTTTCTTGTTGCATGAACTTTTGTTAATAACACTTAGCCTCTTAGCAAAAAGGCTAATTTTTTGCAAAAACATTTTGGTTTAGGAAACCTATAAATTTTGACGGGAGCTTCTTTTTCATTATCCCATTTCAGCCTTGGTTTCCAATTAGTATTTTCCAGCATTTGTTTTTACTTTTGTTTTAAAGGATTCTTTCCCTTCATTCATACTGATTGGTTTCTCTCTTTAGAATCAGATATTTCTGACACGGAGATGGTTAAATTCCAAAGGATGAAAATTGTTCATAAACAAATTTCAGCAGAAAATTTAATTTTATGACCCAAAGGAAAGAAGGCACCTTCCAAGTTTTAAAGGCTCAGGCAATTCTGACAACCATTTACCAAACCAGCAGTGGCCAAGAGATGATCGTATTTGACCTAGAATTTAGACCAGCAGCCTGGATTTGAAAGGAGAGTTTGCTTTGTTTCCCTGCTCTGACACAGGCTTTCAGCATGACTGTGGGTAAAGTCCTTAGAGCATTTAAAGAATTCTGTTTTGCAAATCAGAGACCCAAAGATCCTTGTGCACCGAATGTCCAGATGTGTAGCAATACAGGCAAAATCTTTGAAAGATGTAGTTAGCCCAAGCAAATCGCAAGTTGCCCAGATGCACAGCAATGCTTGCGGATCCAGGGACAGAGCAGCTAGTGGAAGAGAGCTGGGCCACCTCCAACCCAGAGCCATGTAAAGCCATGGACCAGCATCGAAGTCTGGGAATTGCCACTCCCTGACTTAACCTACTCAGGCTCCTGCACACCTGCAAATTCACATCCCAGCAAATTTTAGCCAATAGTCAAGATTTATTGCTCTTTTGTTAATCTCACAGGGTGGAGCGGAATGGCTCTTCTTTTTGCTGTCTTCAGTCATCTGGCTTTTAAACAGTTGTAACTGTCATATTTCTGTTTTCTCAGTTAATCTTAGACCCAATGACATAATTTCACTGAATTATTAATATTTCAAGCATATTTGTGTGGTTTGTACAGAGCTCAATGACAGTGTAAATTTCACACTGCATTGTTTGAACTTTCTTAAACTATTTCTTTGTAGTTTAAAAAAAAGCAGTCTCATTCCTGGACTGCACTTGCATCACCAAAAGTCAGTGTTTCTCCCCAATTTCCAAATACAAAATGAGACCACTGGCTGTGCCCCATTCTTCACCACATAGTACAGGCAAACTTCCCAAGGCACTGGTGCACCTAGCAGCTGCTTCTACATCTCCCTGGGGCATTTTGGCACACAGGGGAGTAAGCCAGCCCTGCAGAGAGGGCACACACATAAGTAGTGTGTTTGCTGCCCTTCCCAAGCATCCTTTCCCCAGCAGGGCTCGACTTTGTGGGCTCTTCAGCAGCACTCGAGGCTCAGTCTGCAACTGCACATTGTCCCATTTCTGCTGCAGGAGCAGTGGACAGACCCCCACAGATGCTCACCTTGCATGGTCCTAGGTGACCCCTGCGCCCAGCTTTCTGTAGGACCCTCCTCACTTTGTTTTCCCCCACAAGCAGCCCAGCCAGCACCCTGCTCCCGTGAGAGGCTGGCGTCCCTCTCCCAAGCCGCTAATTGGCTCGGATGAGCGTCATGCGGCCAGGCGCACACATGTGTCCCATAACCTAAACCATCTGCGAGAGTTTTAATTAACTGATCCCCAGCTCCTCTGTGCTGCCATTGAAAAGATTCCGCCCTAGCCCCAGCCAAGACTCCCCCATGCAGTCCTGCAGCTCCCCTCCCCACCCAGGAATTTGCAACCACAACTGTACATCGTGGGCCCCCCGGCCCTCCACGGCCACGCGGGTGCAGCCCTCAGCAGCCAGCGAGTTGCAGATGAAAAGGGCTCCCTCCATATGTGCCTGCCAATGAGGACCTACAGGGTAGGCTGCACGCACAGTAGATAACAGGAGACTCCCTCTCGCAGCCGCTCGTCTGCTGGGTCTCCCACGTCACATCGCACATGCAGGCGTCAGACACCCCTCTGCCTCCCGTCAGTACGCGACTGATATCAAAAATGGCTGGAGAAAAAAAGGTCCTTCTGTGAATCCACATGGATAAACATCAAGAGAGGTTTCAGCCTACTGCTGCTGAGCCACAAATTGCTGGAAAAATATAGCCGTGTCAGGCCCCATATTCTCATTACTCTTTAAAGATTCGACTTTACTCTCTGGCTGGTTTTATATTGCAACAAAGTGAAGTTTTCAGTGGAAGTATTCAAATTCAACAGAGTTGCTCTGGAGGCTGGAGAGAAATCCAGAGTCCCTGAGGCATAATCAAGATCAGGCTCTGGACGAAGGGATATGGGCACTGCAAGTGCAACAAGGCTCTCAAGCAGTATTTTCACCAAAACAGGAAATGTGCACTGGCATGCTTGTTTTACAGCTGGTATAAATGAGGACAGCTCATTAGCAAAGAATTTGGTGTTGCCTGTCCAAAGGCAGGACACTCTTGCTGGAGGGTTTGCTCCTTTAGAAGTCACTTTCCTTGGAAGTCTAGACCTGTAGGATGCTTTGTGAAATCTCTTGTCTATGGCGTTCCCTTAGCTCTTTATAGAGATCAGTTTTTAGCATGTCCACCTTATAGCCTGAGCTTTTATTGATTAAATTGCAATTAATGTGGTTTTTGTTGCTAAGCTCTTACCACAGAGAGTGAGAAAATTAAAAATCTGAAGTGACACTGAATAGAGCCTAAGCTCCATCCTCTGCTGATGCGAGCAATGACACCGTACACAAGTAAGCTTAGATCCATGGCTTTGATATATCCTAGCAGTGTAAGTACCCAGTCTTACCAAGTCTCTTCAGTGCAGAAACACGCTGACTATAGTATGAGTTTCCTGAGTGAAAAATCTACAGGATGAAGTCCAAGCCTGCATATATGAGTTTTTGGACTGGATCCTATTTTCTTCTGTAAGTTGACTTGCTTACCTTCACAGACCATAATACACTGATATTGAATGTAGTGCCTTGTGGTACACTGAGATGTTTCAGAAGCAGATCTTTAAATTGTAATTAGTCCCTAACCTAGATGTGAAACTCCAAGTTGCATTTGTTGTAATTTTATCTTCTAATCATTCACTGGTGCATCACTGCAGTGAGAGTAACATCTCACCTGTGTGCAAATGTGGAAGATTGTCCCCACCAAACAGCTGGCTTTGACCCCTGAAAGGAAGCTCAGACTACTGAGGGTGAGCTGCAGAAGGACAATTCATTTCTCAGGGTACTCAACCCCCTCCAAATCATTCAACAGCCTGCCTTGCAGTCCAATTGCTCCTTTGAATCTTAAGGCCTCTCGTAAGAGATGCTTGCGAATCTCTTACTAAAATTAGTGACTGCAGCAAACTGGCCTCACTCTGAATAAGGTGCAAACATTGCCCCCAGGGAGCCAAGTCCTTAGGTTCCTATCTGGTAAACACAAGTTGCATGTTTAAGATCAACATTCCCAGTCATCCTGCAGCTGAGTTTTGTGTAAGTCTCATTTCTCTCCGGTGGTATTTCAAGAGTGATTCAGAAGCTTTGAGAGAAGCTGGAGGGTTTTGGAAAACGAAATGATTTTTGTGCCATCACCTTGCTTTCTTTGGCTTTCTGGGCTGTGCACACAGAAGTTGTGCTATGCTGTGTTGTCAAAAATGCTCTTGTTTCATAACCTCTGCCAAAAGCATGAGTAGAGTAGCATCACAAATTGCATAGCCCACTGGCCACTAGGGAGGGTTCATTGGCCTGCTAGTCTAAACTGGCTGATCCTAAACTTCCACTTCCCATTGCATTCAAATGCACTGCTCAGTTATTTGACTCCAGCATAGACTCAGGGATGTTTTTCTTGTCTTATAGTCTTGTACTGACTGAGCTAACCCACAAGATAATTGCTAAGGCAAAGAGCTTAGCAGGATTCTAACAAGGATTAAACATTTATATGATTCGTTAAAATATCCCCAGTGCCACTAGCTGGGATAAAAATGTATAAGGGTTGTGTCATAATTATAACACCCGGCTGCAGCCCAGAAATCTCTGTGAAAATAATCCCTGAAAAATGCTTCTTGAGGGTGTCATTGCTGCACCCACTGAAGTGCACGTTTCATTGGAAACCCAGCCTGAAATCCTGTTGATTGGCACATCCTTGAAGTCAGGCCCATACAGAAGCAGCTGGCTCTTGGGACAAGATTAAGAATCAGCCAAATAATCCACTGTAATATAAGCACATCTCCAACCAATTATAGGACTAGCCTGTCTCAGCTGAAAAGACAGTGCTTTAAGGGAGAAACTTTGCTGTTGCTGTTGT
This sequence comes from Forpus xanthops, assembly GCA_032466535.1. Lineage (NCBI taxonomy): Eukaryota > Metazoa > Chordata > Aves > Psittaciformes > Psittacidae > Forpus > Forpus xanthops. The sequence goes on along the minus strand of JASSUY010031484.1, from coordinate 56,297 downwards.
TTCTCAGTAATGAACTGACCAAAAGTGAAGAGCAAGACAACAAGCAGGTAGGTATTATGCTTTTTTATTCAGTGGGTAACGTCAATGTGGATGACTCCATCATGTAAAGATTCCAAATCCACATCTTTTTCTTGCTAGGAGAGTGCTCGTGCTGCCAAGCTATAGCAGGTTCAAGGGGAAAGGTGTTCAGCTCCCTGCTGACTTCGTTTGCTTGCTCTAGGATGTAAATATTCATCTCTGGGTGCATAACATCTCTTCTGAGCTGGAAGTCTTTCTTGTTTATCCCAGTGCTAGGGACTATTTGGATGTGTTGTGCAGAATGGGACTGTTCCATGTGGGAAAGTCACCTCCAGCTATTCTCTATCAGATGGGGTGTCCTCGTTGCAGAGAGAACATGTGGGAAGACAAACAGAAAGTCGAATTACTCACCCAGCCCTTCTCTTTGGTGTCGCCACTATGCAGGAAGGAGTAGGGATACTGAGAAACCTCCATAAACATCTCAGCTTGCAGAAGCATGCCTGCTATTACATCCCCCACTGAGTAATTGCATATTTATTCCCACAGCCACACAAATCCTGCTGGTGAGGAGAGTGCCTGATTCCTAATCCCATCTGATCCCAGCTTGTGAGGTACAACATACTCACGAGGAGACCCAGGAAGAGTAATCTGTGCTGGGACTACAGTCAATCAGATGCCAAGACGGACTGGTGGGAGCATGTGCATATATTGTCAGACATCCCCACCTTGCAAGGCACAAGTAGGATTGGTTGGACTCTGAAGACCATCGTATACTGGCATTGGTAATTTTGCACAGAGAAGGACAGCATCCACAAAATCTGAAGCTGAGCACTTATTAAGAAAGAGCAGTAAGTCAGATGGGGAGAGCAAAATGCTATTTGTTGTTCTGCAAGGAAAAGTCCACAATTCTCAGCATGAACGGTGTGAACTGATAATGCTGATGTTTTGGTGAATTATGGCTACAATTGTCACACAACAGGGAACACCAGCAACAGCCAGAGAGCCTATCCACTGGTTTCAGTTTGGTTTTCCAAGGAGGTCATATGTGCATTATCACTCTGCAGGCACATGTGTGTATGTTCACCTGTCTGTGTATCTGCACTCAGCTGTCCTTCTCCCTCACCAGTAACTTCTGAACCTGTTGACCTATTTCAAAGAAATCTGACAGACAATAAGAGGTCTCCAAGGTATTAAATTCCAACATGTTTTGTGAAAATTGGCAGCTGGCTAAAGGAGAAAGACCCAGTTAGTGCCCCTTTCACAGTACTGGCTGCAATGTGAACTTGACCTTTTTAGGCAGTGAAGATCCTCTTGGGAAAGAGATATTATGAATATCCACAGAGGGAAAACCAGATCTGCACTTACAACTTATTAGACACCAGAGGATCCAATGCAAGCCCTAATAGTCAGCTTCCTTAACTCTGCTGTTTACAGAATGACGCGTCCATTACATCCATCTGGGGCATTTGCAGCCCTCCTTTTAGCAGAGGCAGAACTGAGGAGGAGGGAGGAATCAGTAGGGTGGCAGGCTAGGGAAAGGGGCAAATGTTTCCTCCAACAGCTGCTGAAAACCTCCCCTGACCATCTCCTTCAGATCTCTTACCAATGCTTCTCAGTCCTCCTCCCACTGTCCTGAGAATCCCATGACCCCTCCAAGCTCTTTCGTTTACTTATCTCTTTGCTTTCCCAAACTAAGGCACAAAAACATCCCCAAATAGCCAAAAATCTTCACTGTTGTACCGTAGCTCTCCTCCCTATCACCTTCTTGGAAATACCCTTCTCTGTAGTCACAAATTAAACGCATAATTTTCAGGCTTGTTTGCTCTCATTTTTGACATTGCAGAATTCAGCTTGTCCTGCACTGATAGAAAACCTTGAGCCAGATCTAGAGTCACAACAGGCAAGGACATTACATTTACAAATTGGGCTTGTCTTCAGGGGCAAATTCATCCTTCTTATATCATGGAAGTTGCTATAGAGAAAACGTAGCCCTAATTAATCCATCCTGCTTTCATTATGAGAGATAACACAGCCTAGAGAGAGCCTATCTGTCTCTGATAAAAAGGAAGTTCATGGTCTTACATGACTTTGCCACTGATTTGATCACTGCACATCCTTTAGCTGCCATGTTCCCATTTATAAATGCAAATCATATGATTTGTGCTTCAGGGTCCAGAATTTCAGCTCAGATGAGCAAGCACATGCAGCCTTAACTTTTGCAGCTAAAGCTATGTGTGTCTATGCTGGCTTCATTAGCTTGCTGTTGAGGTGTTACATTCAAAGGCACTGAGTGAACTGCAGACTCACAGCAGATGTCTTCCAAAGGTTTCCTTGGCTGTCCTTCAGCTCCCATCCCTTATCCTTCCTCGGGAAAGCAGCTTCCTTGTTATAAATCATGTAAAGCTCCAGCCCTTCCCTCCATGCTCCTGTTCCAGCTTTCCACCTCCCTTCCCATTCCTCAAACAACAACAAAAAATGTTATCGAAAACACTAAAAAACATTTAAAAATCACAATTTACCTTTTTAAATGAGAAGAATATAATTGAATTCTAGGGCAGCAGGAGCAACAAGGGAAGGCAAGAGAGGAGCCCCACAGGAAATCGTTTGGACTCTCCCTCTCCTGATCTCTGCATAAGTATTTAGCCAAGTGGCATTTGCAATGGATATTTATCTTGTAGAAGAGTTCAGATAGTAGGTCGTACAAATAGATGGGTAATTGATCACCAACATTTTTACATCTACTTTATTAAATGAGCATGTAGTTAATTAAACAGTGAAATATTCAAAAACTCTGCACACTGTGCAATGAAGTCACATCTGGCTAACAAAGGAATTCTGGCATTCCACCGATGAGTGCTCCGTTCAAAAACCTTTGGGGATTTTCCATACTGACGTGCAGATTTCCCAGCAGCACCCAGTGGCTCATTACAGTTATCATGAGATGAAACTGCCAGGATTTCAAAGAACCTTTTTCCGTGGGTCCCAGTGAGCTCTGCAACACAATTACAGTAGCGATGTTCCTTACATGAACAGAGGGACTTGTGCAATTTGACAGAGAATGCTCCAAGAAAATGCTGTAGTCATTGCACAACTCATGTACCCACCATCTGTCTCCGTTTGGAAGAGACAGACTTAATTTTTTAAAAGCAAAATATTTGCAATTGTTCCAGTCTGTCCCTCCAGAATTCTCCCCCCCGCATATAGATTTTCATGGATCTACAGTACAGGGATCTGATGATCCTTTCAATGACTCCATCACTAGCTTTCAAATGCTGGCATTCTCAGCTGTGTGTATTTCTAGACATAGACTGACACCAGTACTTCAGTTGATTGACTTTAAAGTCAACCACACCTGCTTCCATGCTAAGGATTTGGTGGAGGTCTATGTCTGACACAAACAAACATCCTGAAAAGGTCCAGATGCCTTCACAGAACTAACCCGGAAATCTCACAAGGACAGGCTCCATAGACCTTCTGCAATTCATGAAGGCTGGTGTGTTTGCTCAGGCTATTAAAAGGAAAAAAGTCTGAATCTTATCTCAAATTAATTTTTCACTAGTACGATCCCAATTATTTCACTTGGGTTGTTCTTGAGTAATGACTCAAGGGCATGCCAAGGAGGAATGGATTAGACTCACAGAGTTTCCTCTTGGCAAAAAACAAGAACAACAAAAAATACAAATACACACACATCTTCAGAGCTTTATACACTGCTTCGTGACATTCAGTTCTGGAAGTAAAGGTTTGGGAACAAGTTTTTTCTTATTAACCATTTCAAATTCCCTTTCTAACTATTATCCCTTAGTTTTCTGGGCAATTACCTCACATTTTCTGTCAATCCTTCATCATATCACTATCCTGTCTTACCAGTTTGCTCCTGTTTTGGCCCTGGGTTATTTTACTTATGCCATTCCTCATAGAGATTCTTCTAGTTTACTCATTTCTACACACATCAAGATTTGGCATCCATCTGAGAAGCAGAAATGTTGCCATATGCACTGGCTGGTCAGTCACAGGCCAAAATTGCCATATTATTGTTATTGATGGGCTCTAAGGACCAAATATCCAAATGTATTCAGGCTCCAGTGACAGATCACACGGAAGATGTGGGTACCTAAGACAAGTCTCAGCCAGATCTATGATGCTGACCTCCAAAGCTAGACTCCAAAGCCATCCTCTTAACCTGACACTTAGTTCTTGATGTATTCTTTGGTTTGACGTGACATTTCCTTGTGCACAGTCCTCACAACATAATTTTCTGTCCACGCACAGCAAAGCTACCCCATCTTAACGATCTCTGGGCTTGTTTCTGTCCAAGCCCAGCTGGGGGCCAAATTCTAGGTAGAACACCTCCAAGTTGCTTGGTGATCTCAGCTAGGATAGGGGAGAAAAGGCTGTCAGGACAAGTAGTTTTCTCAAATAGATTTACATTCATCACATAACATTTCAAGTAGGTCATGGCTACATTCATTCAGAAACTCATGCTGAGATATTCCTTTAATAAAATAAAAATCCAACGACTTCTACCAGATTTTACTATTGACTTAGAAGAGTTAGAAGTGCATTGAAACTAATTCTCTCCTTTAAACAAGACATGTAGTTGCTGGCTGTAGTATGAAAAGCAATTGTGTGGGGCTGAACTATTCTTTGTGTTTTGAAAGAAGACAGTGAACCCTATTAGTTCTTCCATAGAATAGGGATAAGCAGGTACCCTTGGGCAAGGATCTGGTCCTATCCACAATCTGAGACAGTCACAGGCGGTATATCTCAAATAAGAAGTAACTTGTACCAACCTAACATGCCCTTGACTTTCAGCAGAGCTGATTAGTGACCATTTGATATGCACAGGGCAAACTTGAATCTTTCTGGTCTACTCAGTCTAAAGACTTGAATATATGAATAGGATGGAGGATATACATTCATCTCTATTCCTTAGTTGGACAATTCATAATGAATAAGAAGCAGAAACAAGGATTGATTGTTAAAACATTTGCAAGCACAGAAAACAAACAAGTATACTTTCCTCTGAATAGTTACAATGAAAAATTTGATCTTTCTCATCTGCAATGAGTGTGGTATTTAATCTCAAATTGGAGTTGTACATTCTGCAATTTGCTCTACAATACTGGGGAAGATGAAAGGCAGAGAGAAGGGAGCCTGTTAATGTTGAATGATCACATATTGACAACATTGCATTGTTATGCTTGGGGAGGGGTAAAATTATGGACCCACCACTAGCTCTGCCAGGCCTAGGCTGCTTTCTAGCCTCCCAAAAGCTGCCAGCAGTGTGGTGAAACAGTGCCTGCCATCATTTGACTTTGCACAAGGTCTTTACAAGCAGCTGCTGTCTCAGCAGCATCTCTTTGGGTGACTGTGAATGCAGCCATGCTCCTCTGCGATGCAATAAAAGCACAGACTGGCAGGGATCTGTGAGATCCCCTTTTGCTCTGCCACACTCTCATTCACTTTCTACCCCAGGGCTGGCTGAGGAAAACCTCTTCATGCCAGCTGCAGAGCTAGGAGACCTAAAGAACCAGAAGACCTGGGTATTTGTATTTGTGTATGGACTGAAACAAGAGATCTTACTTATTTTGTTACAACCTGTCTCCAGAAACCTGCAGTGTGTCCCAGCTATGAGATCGCCCCAGCCAAGCACTGCTGCCAAGGCACCCCATTGCTCCACTGTGCAGCTCAGCGAAGCCATGCCTGCTGGCCTGTGCAGCATGTACTGGAAGTTACAGTCAAAATTTCCTCCAGCATTTCATGCTGTGCTGTGCATTCTGTGCTAGCTGTCCTCACCTACAAAAATGTGTGACAAGATGTGGCTGCATTCAAGCTTTGGCTCTAACCAGCAGTTTCCAGCCTGGTGAGGAGCATGTCCAGCTGACACAGCTCAAGGCAACTACAGGCAGTTTCTGTGAGCAGAAACCTCAGCGGAAAGAAAAAATAGTTAAAAGTGCAGTTAAAAAAGTAGTTAAAAGTGTCCCATAATGCTCTTCATCACAGCACGATCCACTCCTTGTCACCACACTGGGTGAGGAGTAGGATTTATTCCTGTATTATTACAATAAAACCCAGAAAACAGTTAATGATAGATTTTCTCTTATATGTGTGTTAAAAGAATGTGACAAGTGTAGAAGGAAAAAAGACTTGAACCCTGGAATAACCTTTTATCACTTTCAGTTTTTAATGCCAAACCAGAAGTTTTTCAGCTTGCATTCGCTGAGGGCAATCTGTCTCTTAAGAGGTAGCACTCACCTGGGGTAACTTCCCTCCATGCCATGAATTTGAACGAGCTATTATGTTTCACACCACCTGAAAATATGCCTCCTCATAGGAGATCTCCCCACAGACAGGAGAATACATGGAGACAATTGTCATTGGATATTGCACATCTCAAATACAAAATTCTCAGGAAAGTCCTGGCAAAGCTGTCATGGCAAAGAGCATTGCCTAGGTGAATGTAGGACTCTGTGCATGTGATACTATGGCTTAGGGATTGGGAAAGCAAACAAATGGGATGTTTTTTCCCTCCCTGTCTCCCTTGTCCATCTCTTAATCTGCTGTCAGTGGGGAGAAGAGCTCCAGGTGACCATCAAAGGGCATTCAGAGCTGCTGAAGAACACAGAGCTCCACACCAAGTGCAATACAGCTTCATCAATTTGAAATTAATATTTAATTCTCTTTTATTTTCGCATTCTGCTTAGAAGATGTCTCTCCTTTCACCTTCTGCTTCCAAGACAACAAAATGATTCATTAGCACAACACTGTCAGCTCTGATAGCCTAACAATATCGCTTAAAAAAATAAGTTGCTGTGATAGTTCAGAGGAACTTTAATCCATTAATGAGAGGAACATCGTGCTGAGAGAATATAAAAGGTGTCCTTTATATCCTCTCAAGACAATATTCTTCGATTAAATCCCCCTGCCCCCACTGAATTTTTCACTTTGTTACTTTTCAATGAAAACCAGACAACTCTTCCCAAATCCCTAACCGTAATTTTCAGGGCTAAACAATTAAATTAATTCTTCTTAGCTTTTTTATAAGAAGTCTACATTGCTTTGGGTTTTTTTACAATTACAGAGTTTCCCCAAAACAGATAATGTTTGACTGTAATTTGTGGTGTAGAACTTGATATTCTCTGAAATAACAAGCTGCAGCATCAGTGGGACTGGATCAAACAAAATTTATTACTTTCATAGCCACATGTATAACTAGTAATAGGTCATGGAATTCTGCATACATGCAAATGTGTAATTATGTGTCTATACATCAGATTTGGACAGCAATGAACAACCTCTCAGAAGGCAGAGACTGATTTTTATGTGTCTCTATGATCTTCAGAAAGGAAGCCCTGGGCAGAGATTTAATCACAAGTCATTGTCTGTTATGCATTCATAAAAAGATGAACAATTATGGCAATTGAAGTAAACCTATCATCAACTGAGAGGAAAAGACTATTTTACTGAAACATACAAATTCAATCCTTTATGACAAAATGAATACTTAAGACTTAAAACTCTAAACATTACCATTTGCTTCCTAAAATATCCACCTCCCTTTATCTGCGCGTTGAACTGAAAACACAAAGCTCTTGAAATGTTCCTGGTATCTGACGGGATACAGGGTATTTTTTCCTTATGTCCCTATCTTGCAGCCAGGTAGCAGAGATAGCATTTCTTCTCCCTTAATGCCAAGCAATATGCCCTGGCCTAGCCTGACCATGCAGGAGCTGGCCTATTCCTCATCAAGGTGCTGGCACAGGGGTGACAATGGGGTGCCCCTACACCCCTTCCTGCAGGGCCATGAACAAGTCCCCACCACACCCTGTCATCTGAAAGGTGGTGCTCTCAGGGAATAGTTTCTAAGGTTTAATATAGCTTCTGCAACACCGTTCAGGAGAGGAAAGGGATGCCCAGCTTACCACAGCTGAAAAAACAACAAAAGGAGGGAGACAAATACAAGTCATTTCCTCCAAGTTCCTCATTTTCATTGCCCTTGCCAGCTGCAACTAGAGGGTGCCCCATTGAAGGTCGGAAGGTGGAAGGGAAGGAGTAATTCAGCTCTTCCCTCCTGGTACTCCGTTCAGTTGGGGAGTTCAGAGCTTTGGGTTCTGGCTTGTTGCTACAGTCCTTGCTCGTGAAAACTGCTTTGGCACAAGATACTTAAGCTCAGCCAGGCATCCAGGTGGCTTCAGAAAGGAGCTGGCAAGTTGGCAGCCCTGCCTCCAAACTCTGCTGCTGAGGACATCAGCCTGTGTTTTCACGAATTCCCCTGCCTCTTCTTCCCTCCTCCTTCCACTGCCTGGACAGAGGAACATCAGCACATCTGTTTGTTGTCACTGGAGTAGCTGGGTCCCTTCGAGACAGCCAGGATGCAGAACAGCTCCAGAGACTGTCCGGGTATGGGTGTAACACTGCAGCCCTTGTGTGGGGCGGTGAGGGCTGATAGCACCTTGCTTTTAGATCCTCTTCTGAAGCACAGAGCAGAGTGGTGTCAGCACATACCCAGTCTACATCCATCAGCAAGGAGTGGCCAATATCTGTTTCATGGGGAGTCTGCTGCCCAGAGGTGCTTCTTCCATGCCTAGATGCACCCTCAATCAGCAGGTTAAATCAGTTCACACATCAGCTACGCTGTGCTGCAGAGCAGAGTTGAGACCCCAGAGCAGGGAGCAGGGCTCAGCCCTTGCCTGTGTCTGATGAAACCCTTCAGAAGCTCTCAGCTGCAGCATCAGCTCTCTCCTCTACACATCTAGATGATCTTAAGGTCCTTTCCAACTCTAACTATTCTATGATTCTATGATTCTATGAAGTTCTGCTTAGTTTTGCAGGAAGGTTACCATTCCTCCTCTGCCTCAGCCATGGCCAAGCTGAACTCCAACCTCCCCAGCTGAACTTCTGGTTCAGCATTTCCCTGAGGACTCAGTGCTGTGAGTGGGGTTGGAAGGGTGGGCTCGGGAGGATATGGGTGGGACGCTGTGGCAGCAAGGAAGCCCTTGTTCACAGCTCATTCAGGGAGGAAACGGGCACTGATCCCAAGGAAATCGTTTTGTGTTCCTGAGCGGTCTGGGGGGGGGGGATGGTAGTACTGTTCACAGTCCCTTTCCCGCTGCTGCAGCAGTGCACCAACACAGACACAGACATGTGGGTCCCCAGTCTCTCCTGACTGTTTGCTAATGCTCTGCTGGGCAATGTCCCCAGGGACCCGGGGACAAGCAGCCCCTTTGGGCTCCATGGTGGCAAGCATTGCTGATCATCTCAACCAAGTTTCAGCACAATGATTAACCAAGGCATCATCCCAAGTAGCCCCCCAAAGGCACAGCCACACACCCCAAAGCCATGAGAAGAAAAGGAATCCTGCCAAGAGGGAAGCCAGCTCTGTGCTGCATACAAACCAGTCCTCCACCAGATCAAACATGCCAGCTCCCATCTCTTCCTCCTTCACCACTCTGTCTTTATGTCTGCAAGGAGGTGGCTTGGCCATGCTCTTGGTACTGACCCAGAGATGTCACTGCCACCCTCTCAGTGCTTCTCCTGGAAGTAAGCTGGTCTGGACACGGGAGCCCAGTGACTCACTCCAGGGACACTAAACACGACGTGCAAGCCCAGGGCATGGAGCAGGGAACAGGGAGGGAGCTCTCAAGGAAATATTTTGCTGAAAACAAAACCTTCGAAGCCTTTCAACAGCAGAGCACTGAAAATAGACTTCAGACTCCAAGGGAGGGGGAACGGGAAAAGCTTAGGAGCAGGGGAGAGAGGGAGAGAGGGAGAGATCAAACGATCGACGACAACCCTGGGGAAAAAGGGGGCACAGAGGTTGCCAAAGATTTTTTAAGTCCGTTTCCTGCAGGAGCTGGAGACGAGGAGGGACAGTTTATTGCAGTTTGGCCTGGGCAGGGAGCTCGGCGAGAGGCTCTTCTGGCTCGCTCCAAACACAGCCATTCATTACCCACTGCTGCGTCCTTCAAAACAGGAAGTGTTGCCAGAGCATTAATTTATCTCTTAATCGCTGTCCTTTTGTTGCCGTGAAAAATGTTTAGTCATAGATTTAATTCCTCTTACTCCACCCCCCTACATCCCGACCACCTCTGATCACAAACACCACGAAGAGACAGGGATTGACAGCTTTTCTGCTGCTTTTACTGTGATTTAACTTTCTGGAGGCCAGCTAACTTGCTCACAGCTTCTATTAAAGAGCTCTGCACAACAACGAGAGAGCTGCCCCTGGCTCAAAGTGGGAGTGCAATTCTTCGGGGTTTTGCCTTGTCATTATTATTTCTTGCTCTTGTTATTGTCTTCAGTCCATCCTCCCCAGTCCCAATTTACTTTAAACAGATGTTTTATTTGTTCATAGCATGCTGAGGATTTGCCCTGGCAGAGAGATCTTTTTTTGTATTTGGTTTTGCCTTTTTTTCTCCTTAAATGTGTTTTAAATTTTGAGAAGAGCCCATGAAACAATAGCAGATGTGTTGTATCTACAATTAATTGGATAATTAACTTAATTCATGTGTTGCATTTTAGGTTTGTGTTTCTTATGCAAGGGAGTGTATGTGCAAGAAGCTGGGGTGGGCATGAGGGGAGAAAGAGAAATGCTTATTGGGGAGGTACATCAAGGGATCCTAGCCATGGGCCCCCAGGCTGAGTTGCATGAGCAGAGGGGAGAAGCAAGCGAGGGGAAGGAGTTGCACGTTTCAGGAGGGCCAGGTGATTAGAGATGAAGTCACTGGTGAACACCGCAATCTGAGATGTAATGGTCTCATAGGGGTCTGTCCTAATGGGCATGCTTAAGAGGGCCTGTAGGGTGTACCAGCAGGGCTCAGGAGGCTTGATTCCCCTTGGATGGACTAAGCATCCCCTGTTCCTCTTGGAGGTCAGCAAAGGGGTACATGGATTATCAGTCACTACTGCTGTGGCTATTGGGATGCCCAGGGATGGACCCACTCCACCCATTGCCCCAGGCCACCTCAACACCAGGAACTTGCGACCTAAAACAATGAAAGCTGCAGGCAGGGCAGGCAGACACCCCCAATTCTCCTTTGAAGCTGTGCATCAGTCAGCATGAGTGTTAGCCCTGTGGCCAACAGCTTCAAAACCTTGGTGACTTCTCTTCTGTGTGCTGCCTTACAGAGCCTGATATGCCCCAGCTGCCACCCAGGCAGGACAGCCATCCTTGGGCATGATTATTGTTCCTTGGTATGGAACCCTGCCAGCCAACACAGCTCCAGCTGGGCTGCACGCGCGCCCAGTGGGATGGTCAGGATGTGGCCCTGAGCATTAACAGCCCTCCATGTCTCCTGCTTAAAGTCTTTTTAAAGTACTCCCCTGACTGTTTCATGTTGGCCCTGGCTGACGTTGCTCTTCATGTGTGCATGCTCCCAGTGTCTTTAGAGGCAGCTGTGCTCACAAGCCACTGGGATATGTTATGTTCTGCACCTCCCAAAAGACCCATTGTACCTTAGCCTCAGAGGACTCAAAACATACAAAATACAAAGCTCTCACTCAACACAGGTACAGTGCCCAAGGCCCCAAAATGCAAAGACCAGAAAAAGCATCCAGAGCAGACTTGCTGGAACTGCCCCAGCCTCCTGAGATGAAACAACCTCAGGAATTATCTTGTGCCTGCAGCCTGGTGATTTTTCAGCACTTGGCTTTTGCATGGGGCTCAACAGATGAGGCTTCAAAGCAGGGTCAAAGCAACATGATGCTCAATGCTTTATTTCTGCTCTGAGTAGCTGAACCACACAAGCATGAGCAAGGCTGATAACTCCAAGACAAATTTGGGCTGGAACCTGCAGTGAGCACCAGGCAGGCACGCAGCATCTACCCAGAGCTCCCCTGACTTCCCAAAGCTACCCGCATTGTGCTCAGAGCAAGTTCAAGACTTTGGCTCTCACAAGTGCCTAAGTGAGCCTCAACTTAGTGACTACCCTGCAAGCATTTTGGAAAAACAGGCAAAAGAGTTTCCATTAAGGAGCTTCATAGCGCTGGTAGAAACATCCCCCTTTTCTGCACTATGGCTTATAGCTGTTCAGAAGAATAACAACAAAAAAAAAAGCATTCTCATTATAAAAATAGATCTTTTTTTCTCTAAGATTTGCAGTAGGAAAGTATCCCAACAAGTCATTCACAAAAACAAAACAAAACCCCCTCAGACTGCTCAGATGAGAACAAATGATACTGCTAATTGCAGTGTACAAATGCCAGATATTGGCATTTAACTCTAACTGTGCTAAATGCAAATGTCAGCTGGAATGACACAGTCCGGCTTCATCACCCAAGGCAAGATTTCCAAGCCAGGCTTAGACAGATCCAAATTTCCTACATTTTTTCTTTTCTTCTCCTGTGGCAGCAGATGAGGGCAGAGAATGGAACTATTTAGCCTTCAAAAGGGCTGGGAATGGGAACCCACAGAGATCCTGGTTCATGCTTGACTAACAAATTATGGTAAAAACACAACATCACTAGTAGGGCTATTGGAGAGAATTATGCCCAGAAGAAGTCCTTAGAAGAGGCTAAAAAGAAAATCCCATTTAAACTAAAAGGGAAAATGTTATTCAGTGCAACATTTTTCTATTTATTTCTCCTGTTTTTTTCCTACTGTATTCAGTTTCTCCTCTTTTTTCATTTAATTTGGGAGCTGCCAGATTGCCAATTTTTTTAATCTTTTTCTGTTTGGTTGCTTGTTTGGGTGCTTTTTTTTTGTTGTTTTTTTTTGGTTTTTTTGTTTTTCACAATGCCAGCAATATTTGTCTCTTTTCTGGCATCCAGAGCACCTGGATCCATGCGATTAAGGAATATTAGCTGAATTCAGGCAAGGAAGAAAGAGACATTTAGCCTTTGTGGTGGAAGACAGAGCTGAAACTCTCAGTGTATCTCAGTAAAATAGCTATATTAGTGAATCAATTACAGTCCATAAAGCTCAAGAACCTAATATAAGTAAGAGGAATCCCAGTGCTTTAATGTTTTCTTATTGCACATTATGATTTTTAAGGCAGCTGCACCAATCAAGATGAGAGGGAGGGAAGCTGAACCAAGATTTATGAATACTTAGGGTTCATATTACTGGCATCATTAATCACAACTGCTGATAAATTGATCCACCTTCTAATTTGTGTGCAAGATGCTCACCTGAAAGTAGAGGAAATTATAGCATTTCAGATATGGTGCTCTTACAGCTCACTGCAAAGGGCAATGTTTGAATCTTAAGTACCTTGGTAGTTTCTCCTGGCAAAGGAGCCAACACCAACCAACAGTGAGGACAATCCAGAATCATAGAAAAGGAAAACTGCTGCTATCCTAAAGCAGGCTCCCAGGACATGACAACAAGGAAAATGGTGGAGTCAACCACAGTTTTGGGCTGTGGTGGCTAATCAAAAACTCACCTTTGACCCATGCTGAAATCTGCACTCCAAACAACAGTGTTTGAACTTTTGCCAAACCAGTTTCCTCTAAATCTAGGGAGGACATTCCTTAAATTTTAATGAAGGCCACAAGTTTGCATTTCTCAAGTGCTCAGAGACAGAATGAAATGACCACATATGGGAAGGATAAAAAAACCCAGTTGCTTAGCTGGGGTGATTTTCTGATGATGAACATGGACAAAATGAGCATTTATTTGTTTCTCAAACCCTTAATGATAGCTGCGTATAGACACAGAAGCATGAGATAGTTTTGAGAAAGCAGAATTTCAAACCACATTTTATTCACAAAGTTAATTTTAAATCCTTCAAAAAGGTTTTAATGGCTCTCTCTGAGCTCTAGAAAATCACACTTGTGGCATCTAAGTTGTCTATCCTCATAAACAGGAGGAAACAAAAAATTACGATAGTATGTTGTCTTCAAATAGAAGCAAATTTTCCAAAGCATCCTCATGTGACTATTTTTCTGTTAATTCTGAAGCATATGCAGAACACCTGATAATGTTGTTTAAGAATTCCCTTGACCTAAAACATTGAAATAGGAATGGTGCTATTACTTAACGGTTTCAGACCTTAAGCCTGTGGCTAATCCAGAAATTATTTTCATTCATCCTACAATTCAGAATGGAAAAAGTGCTATAGCTGGAAAGAAGGACAGAAGCATCTATTTGAACAGGTTGATTTGCAAAAAGTAATGGTGGCTCTTTGAAAATGATCAGATTTCGTGATGCCTAGAAGCAGTATCATTAGGAATGCATCAGCAGGCAGAGTACAGCTGAGGTGGCCAAAGGTGCATCATAAATGCAATTTATCTTATAATCATTTTGATACATATTGTGCGTAATGTATGCATACCTGTGAGTTGTCTGAGTGTGTGAGGTATAGAGAAACAAGTTTACTAGTACACAGCTGTAAAAATTGCTAGTTCTGTATAAACGTAGTTGAAAGCAGAGGTAGATGTAGCATGCATCTATTTCAGAATAAAAACTCCATTTTGCAATTGCCATAACTTTTTTTGCATGGTTTTGTATTTCAAAGCAGTAAGGTGTAAGTTGTTATTTCAAGCTAGGTAGACAGATGGATAGATAGACACATGGATAGGTAGATTGATCGACTGATTGAATGATTGATCTTGCTTTCTTTTTTTTTCCTCCAAGAAGTCAAACTGTTTTTCCTCAAATATTTTCAAATATTTTTCCTCCCTCTTGAGGATGTGTCAGGGAATTGAGTCTGGTATTTCCTCAATTAAGATATCTAAAGTGAAAGCAGAGACAACCCTGGTCCCACTCCCTAATTATTCCTCTGCCAGCCCAACCTTTTCCCATACACCCCCCCATCTTCCACATTGGCACCAGAATTTACAGCATGGTGAAGAGGAGATGAAGCTCCTTGCTGAGCAGCTATTCTACATTCAGGAGTGCAAGCAACCAGTGCCATTGCATTCATGTGCTTGCCGAAGAGTGAAAAAAGCCCTGCCTTTTCAGGCACATAAGGTTGCTCAGACTTTGTCACATCCCCTCCTCTGAAGGTGATGTACTAAGAGAGTAACACAGCAGATCGAGGCGGTGAGTCCGTTCCATGAGGATGGGATTCTCCCAGAGACCCCTCTCTAATGCGAAATCATTTGTCTCATTGCCAGTTAAGTATTCATTCCTGGTTTCCATCAGCAAGGGAGAGCAGCATGAGGTTTCCTTTGAGCTCTGGGACAAAACAGTCATGGAAATTGTCAACCCAGGGCAAGAACAATTTTAATAACAGGCCAGGCCTCAGTGATCTAAAATGTCAATTTTCTCTTCCCCTCCTCCCTCTTCCCTTCCAAGCTCTCCCCCATCCCCTTTCATAAAGCCTGTGCAGCTTTGGGCTGTGCTGTCCTTGCTGGGCTCTGCATGGACAGTTACCACTTGCCTGGGAGCTCCTTTCCAGGTTCCCAGGACCTCGGCGGTTCTTTTAAAGGAACTGCTTTTCATGACTTGAAAGTAAATAGACATAATTTGTAATCCCTTGAGCTGCAAAGTTATGGAGAGTTTAAAGTCCTACAGCATGGCTTGCACTCCATTAGAGAAGAAGGGGTCTCAGTTATCTGACCTTTCAGGAAGTTGAAGCATCTCTTCTGCCGATTCTTTCATTGCCCCCAGAGAGTCACAGATGAGATCCGGCCGTGAAACAAGGGAGCAAAGAAGAGCTGTGATTTATTTCTAATTTTCCAGGAAGAAAGGAGACAGACGGCAGAGCTGCCGCACCTTGGAGTTGTGTGCCTGCCCATGCACACTGCACACGCATTGACACAGCTCTGATCGGGGTCTAAATCAGTGTGACAGATCATCTGACACCAGTTCAAGCTGGCCAAGGACATGGCCCTCTCCATGGAGCTGTGGTGGGAGGTTGTGACTCAAAGAGGGCAGGAGAGAAGGGGATAAATATCATAAATTAATCTTTGAGGGCTGTGTTCTTAGCTTAGGCTGCAAAGGACGATGGCTTGGTTCTGCAAGGTGCAAATACATTAGTTATCCAATCAACACCAGCCATGCAGGCATTTTAATATGCTGTTAACTTCTGCTGCCTCCTCTGAGACTCTCCCTCCAAGATTGACACTTACTTTCCATATACTGTTTGATGACTGATATCCACCTGGCATAGCTGAGCTATTCTATCCAGAGGTGAGAGTATTCCTGCCTCTACTCCTGCTAAGCCCTGCTAGCATCATGCCCTTCATTGCCCATTGCCTCTCCTGCTTTGCACAGGAAGAGAAACTAATTTCACCCACATATCTGAACTGAAGATCAGTCAGAAGAGCAGGGAAGACTCTTGCCCCATATTTCTCCTTTGCTTGGATATTCAGGCTGAGCTACAAGTCTTGCCTTCAGAAACCCTTTCTGTTGATTTAAAGGGCCGCTTCTGCCAGCGGATGTTTTATTTAAGAACAGCCTGATGCACGATAATTAATGTTAAGAGGCCATGTTTCCCTGCTGAGCAGTAGCTTATGTCAGGAGCAGCTCCATTTCCTGAGCTGGGAGGGCATGGGGATCAAGGAGCTGCCCTCCAAGAGTAGGGAGGGTCGGCTCCTGGCCTCACAATCACCTCTGCCAGGTTGGCAAGGAATTTGTCCCCCAGGCTAGCATCAGGGTAAGAGAAGCAAAGAAGAGGACCTGAGTCACTGGGGGACACTTAGTGGGTGCATGTATTAATCTGACATTGATAAAACCTCTGACCCTTGAAATTCACAGCCTGAATAATGCATGCTCTGCCAAACATGCTTACTTCTTTGTTACTGTCTCACTTCCCCATGAACTTCTCCCTTCTTTGTCCTTAGCTGGTGCTGGCTTTGCCAACAGGGTTCAGATTCTTCCCCAGCTCCAATTCTCTAGCTTAGGGGATGCACATAGAATCAGCAGAATGAGTTTTATCCCTCTCTCTGGTCACATTTCCTCTCAAGCTCATCTGACAGACACAAATGCCCCCACTGGGTCACATTTTAGCTAGGTAAGACAGAGAAATCTAACCTGAGCCCACCAAGTAGTGTCCTTACAGAGCTTCCTTAGAGGCAACACTTGTGCGAAAAAACTTCACCCATCCAAAATTAACCCTGTCTGTCATCTGCACACATCCATCCAGGAGTGCCCATTTGTGTGCATGGATTAGCAGAGGGAATTAAAAGAACATTCTCCAACACTGATTTCCCTTGTTTTATATCTCAGGGACACAACTCCACTCTGGAGGACCAAGAATGTCTGTCATGCTTCTAACCATGATAACAGCTTCTCAAAGCAGCAAAGGCAGCAGAAACCCAGGCATGGACATGATGAATTTTGGTGCTTGGTGTTAATATTTTGCAATATATTTATCCTCAGCAGCAAGAAACCTGCCAGTCCTGTCGCATGCAGGAAAGCTAAGTGGAGGGTCCAGGTTACAGGGACCAGCAGGAACCTTGATGTATGTGTGCAGCACCACAGTGAGCCACCCTCCACTTTCACCCTCCAGTCTTCTGCTCTGACACACTTGGGTGTGCCCATGGTCACTCCAATTCCCTGTCCAAGTATGTTTGGAAAGAAAACTATAAATATGTTCGCAGAAGATCAGCCATTCACTTTACAGAATTGAGGGGTTTCAATTTGGGGTGCTGGGGAATCTTTAAACATCAGAGGTGCCAGTTTTAGTGGAATCAGCACTGGGCAAATTCAAGGCAGCAATTTCAGTGCAAGTAGAGTCAAATCAATGTTACATGACTGTGAAAAGCTCCAACCAATAAACACAGCGTGAGAGGGTACTAACAGTCGGAGGCAAGTATAGCCATTGCACCTGTATTATTCTGCTATATAAACATTTTACAAGGCCTGGTACCAAGTATATTAAAAATGATGCCAGATTCCCAGGGCCCTTTGTCCTCCCAAGGTCTCCTCCCCCGACTGCTGGCTCTTTGGCGATGCTCAGCATGGCTCTTTCCAGGCGCCACAAGGAATGAAGAAGGGCTGAAAACACCCCCGAACACCCACACTGTGCCCCACAGGGAGGGACAGAGAGCGGGCAGGAGAGGTCAGTGGGATCTTAGCTGTTCCATGAAACCAAGAGCACTGTTTTTGCGTTGCACCTGCCCAGAGGCATTCCCCCCTCCCAGGAGATTAGCCCAGATCCAGCACTAACGATATTGAGGTCTGTCTCTTTTTCTCTTAAATATAAAAGTATGTAGGAACCTACAGGGAGTCAGAAGTTCACAGACTGTCTGGTACTTGCTTGGATTGATGTGAACCTCTGCTGTGGAAATTTTTCTAGGACATGCTTTCTCATGAGCGCGCCACACTTTCAGTCTGGGTGAAAATACCACAAGAATAACCTTTCTCATGGTATTTTGGTATTTATTTTCTGGTTCCTGTCCAACCCTAAATCAGGAAGTGCAGAAGCGTGAGAAAATTTCATAAAAAGGAAAAAAAAAAACAAAAAGTTTAATAATGGTTTTTAAGTCTCAAAAATGTTTCTGTTCTGCTTGAGCCCGAGGCAAAAGTTTTGTTCTTGTTTTATTCCAACAGGTTCATCCATTCTTAGCTGCTTCTGCAAGAGCTGTCATATCGCTGTGAGGCCATCAGCACAAAGGCCAGGGGAAGCCTTGAATCTTGCTGTTGACTTCTGATACTGCTACTAGTTCTTTAGCCAAGACACTTGGGCTCTTTGTGTGTCCGTTCCCAGCCTGTCTATGAAGATAGCTAATATTTATCTTCCTGTGAGAAATGCTTCGATTCTTGAGGGAAGCCCCATAAGCAAGTGTAAAGTTTACTTTATAATTAATATCCCTTCTTTTTCACCCCGACAAGTGTAACTGAGCCTGTACATACTCCTTTAAGTCTTTAAACAGTGGAACCCTTTCATAGTAACTTAGGATATGATGTAATGTCTATTCATTGTTAACAGGACCAAAGCGTAATAAACATTCATTTTAATGAACAAAGCAAAGAGATGTAACTCAGAAGACCCACGGGGAGATGCGTTGTATAGAGTTGCCATGTTTGCATACATGCCTTTCTGACTGCAGTCACTTTTAACAAGGATAAAATACTATTGACATTAAATCACATGTGGGCTTTGTTGTGTGTATTTTTGTATTATATATTTTTTTTAAATGAGCCTCAGAATTGCAGGGCCGTTCCTGAAGACATAATGGCTACATCTGTACTAATAAGCTAAGTGTGTCCAGGACTGTGTGGTGGCCCTAAGGCCAACTGGCACAGAACAGCCTACCTCCGTGCTATTGAAATAACCTTGTCTCCAGAACAGCAGGATCACATCCAACCCACCTCCTGGGAACCAGCACTGGCTCCAGCGCTGTGCCAGGAATTGTTCTGGGAGAGCATTAGCTGGTACCAGGCTCAGCCACACCAGGGACCATTCAAACAATTAACAGTACAGACATGCGAGTGTCAGGGCCTGGCAGCATTCCCCAGCACTGCTTAATTTATTAATATAGAGTAGCCATGAGGCCTGCAGAGACTTCTATTGCTGGTGACAGTATCAGGAATGGAGAAAGTTGGGGTGACTTCTGCAAGGCTGGCAGATAGAAAAAAAACAGGCTTCTTGGGTTCTTTTCTTGTAAACTCACATGTTTTATACGGAAATTATTGAGACAATCAAGGTGGGAGCCTGCAAGGCTGCCTTGGCAAAGCTGCTTTTCCAAGTGGTGTGTTCTGGAAAAGGCTTCATGCTCGAGAGTGCTTGGTGCTGAAGAATACTTGGTCAAAGTCATTTCACTTATCTTTATTTTACCAAAGCGATGTGACCAGGACAACATTCACCCAGTCCCATGCAGCCCCTGGAGCCCCATGGCACCACATTTAAAACTTGCTGTAACTACATAGCTAGGACATTTGATGCTACCACATGTGAACCCTTAATACATTAAATGTCTTGACTGAATTCTTGTGCTTCACTGTTGTCCGGATGCTGTTTAATTTAAAGCCTTATTAAATGGTGCTCTAGAAAAGTATGCTCTTCCTTTCATACTCCCCTAGAAAAAGTTTGGAAGAAGTAAGACATGGAAAGTAGGGGGAGGTAATTGTGACCTCATCTAATTACTGACTACTTTTTTCCAAAAATTTCCTAGAGAGAAATTAGCAGTACCATATGTGTATAGCAGAAGCATCTGTCTTTGATGTATGACTTACATACCTTGTGAAACAACTAGGTTAACAGATGCTAAAGAACAGTCCTTGATACATTATGAAGAGCTGAATATGAGATACCTGACCATTCAACCCCACTTTGCACAACATTATCATACAGGAATTTCAGCCTTTCCCTTTCTTGCTGGGAAGTGAATACTGAGTCACTCAAAACAGAAATTACTTAACTTTCTCCTGTTGACACAGCCAGTGGATTGACAGGATAAACAGGCTTCTGAACCCTTCTGTAAGAAAACTGTCAAGAAGTGATGGTCCAGAAACAGCCAGCCATGGCAGCAGCTTTGTCTACTTATTTCAATGTATGATCCACACTGGAAGACAGCGTAAAGTCCAGGGCCCACCACAATAGGCCCTTTTATAATCTGTAATGAACAGTTGTCCTGAGGAGCTTATGGTGGAGCAGGCTGTTGATGTTGATTCAGGAGATTGGGCTTCTAGAGACTGTGGACAGGACAGAGAGGGCTTTTTTTGGGGTTTCCATTCCCTCTCCTTTTACTCTTACTTCCTTCTGCTTTTCTCACTGCAGCCTGTTCTGGAAGTGGAAGAGCCCAGGGACCACAAGACCAGCTGGTCTTGCTTGGTCCTTATCCAGCCAGCATAGGGACCCTCATGAATGGAGCTGGCTTCAGCCTCATAGCCAGCCTTGTCCCATATAGGATATCTGAACAGCACCCAGGCTGAACTTGACTTTGTTTCTGAATGACACTCTTAAACCCAGCTTACTTGAGCTTGAGTATCATGGTATTTGTGGCATCTTTTTCCTTCTTCTCCTTCACCCAGCGTAGCCTATGGGGCTTTTATATCAGCAAGCTGATGTCAGTGTGCTGTCAGCAGGACATACAGCTGAACAGAATGGCCTCCTCTACCTGGGCCCCTGACCAAGGTGGTCTTTGTAAAGACTTGCTAGATTGCCACAGGGTATGCACAGCCAGCCCGTAAACTCTGCCAAATACTGTGTTAATTCCTGATGATGGCTGCTGCTGTATAAGGAAATAAAACACT
The DNA here is from genome assembly GCA_032466535.1 of Forpus xanthops. Lineage (NCBI taxonomy): Eukaryota > Metazoa > Chordata > Aves > Psittaciformes > Psittacidae > Forpus > Forpus xanthops. The sequence continues at coordinate 35,191 of JASSUY010031484.1, read as the reverse complement.
GTTTGAATGGAGCAGACCCAGCCTCCTTGCAGCACTTTGCCTGGTGTTTAGCTTTAAATGTTTTTGTCCCACCACCTTAGCAAGGCTTTATGGTTCAATAGGAAGCTTAGAAGCCGTAGGAATGCGTAAGGCCAGGCCTTGATTCATCCTGTAACCTAAAAATACAGACTGATTCCTGCAGTGGTTATTTTAGTACCAGACAGCAAACTGCTTCCTTGAGATGAAAAGGCTCAAATACCGGTACCCTCCTCATAAACAGGATCTTGATATATATGGAGAAGAGTCAGACAATTTAGGCTGCGCAAGGCTCACACAAATGCAGACACAAACATACACAAACATGCAAGCAAGGTGAGATAATCAACACAGCTCTTCACAGATATTCCTGCCTGTCATTCCTTTTGAGGTAAAATGAGTAAATAACAAGATTTTTAAAAACAAGAAAGAAAACAATGAGCCTCTCACTCATGTTTCTGCTAGGTTGTTCCTGCACTTGAGGGCTACCAGTCTAAACATGCTCTCCCAGCCTTCCTACACCTGAAGGAATATGAGTTCATAAATGGACTGCCAAGACTGTATGGCACCTTAATGCAGCACCCAATGTTTTCCTTGCTTCTTATCCTGGAGGTTGGTTCCAGCTTATGTAAGAAAGGAAGTGGGGGGCGGGGGGGGGGGGGGGAAATGGA
>JASSUY010031484.1:0-34495 GCA_032466535.1 Forpus xanthops | reverse complement strand
CCCGCCCCCCCCCCCCCGCAAAGGGAGAGAAGATGTGCGATTCACAACACATGCTGTCTATTTTCTGTTAGACTGGAGAAACTCTTACTGTGTTTAAATTGTTTTGCAGCCAGTTCTGTCAGTGGAGCTTCAGCAAGGCAGGGACACATCTTTGGGAAGTCCTAAAGTCATTTAAGGTACAACCCTTTGCCATTGTCCTTGCCGCTGTCTTGAATCAATCAGTGCCACGCTCTTTCACATCAATGCAATAGTCTCCACAAATATTTGGGAGTATTCCATGACAGGAAATTTAACTCTCCTGAGCAAGCAAACAGCCACTGATTCCAAAGGACTCTTCTGAAGTTAACTACTCTCAGAGATTTGAGTCCTTACTTACTCCACCCATGGGATTTTAAGGGCAGCTTTTGTGGGTAGAAAAGAACCATGCATGTCTGAAACTTGGTGAATCACCTTTCAAGCGATAATTTCAAGGGTCCAGTTATTATTTCAAGGTCTGACAGCAAGTTAGCTGTTATGTAGGTTTCCTAGATGTAGAAGAGGATAGTGAGAGCTTCCAGCTGAAGAAGACCCTTGTCACTACTTGCAGTGTCCTTTTGTTTGTGCTGCACTGAAAATGAAGTGCAAATGAATAAACAAAATTATGGGTGTTGAACCTGAAGCAGTTTTTATGGAGGATAAAGAGGAGCAGGTAAAAAGAACAGCCAGCCATTATTATGGGAAGAACAGAGCAATGATCTCCACTGTAACAACACTGGAGTAACCAGAGGTGCTCCAAAGAGGAACTGAAGCTAGAATCTCTATTGACAAGGGGTGCTATTTCAGGTGGAGATTGCTACCGCTGTGATGGCGGTGGGCAATAACACTCTTCATCAAGTAAAAACTTAGGAATATGTACCGCATGAGCCAAGGAAGATCAGTACACTTTGGACAAGCACACACAGCTCAGGGACTTTCACACCCTTTAGTCTCCAGTGTTGGGACAGAAATCTCACAGGCTAATTTTCTTGTGTTTACTCAGCTATATTATTAGCCTTTCCTTCCAAGAAACACAGTAATGACAGCAACAAAAATTACCTCTTTTCACGCCTCAGAAAGGGTTCAATGCAAGGTTGTTTTGCTTTCAGGTGAGGGTTGGGCAGATGCAAAAGTGTTATTTTTGATTTTATCCAAGCTGGCTGATTTCTGCTTTGCTTTTGCATGCCTGTTGTCTTTGGGAGAGCATTCAGTGCAGTAATAAGGTGGCATCTCCCCAGACTGCCTCCTAGCTACTGCTGACATTCATGCTGCAACCCATCCTCCATCATAGAATCAACATAGAATCATAGAATAGTTAGGGCTGGAAAGGATCATCTAGTTCCAACCCCCTCAGAGCATGAGTAATCAATTACAGAATGCCAACAGCTCCTCAAGCAGTTTTTCCAAGAGCAAGTGAAAAATAAGAAACACTGATAATAATGTCAGGCTGTCACTGTCTTATTAGAAGAAAGCAAGCAGGCAGAGAGTGTAGCATCTCAGCTGATTGCTTCAGCTCTGGTTAGGGGACAGGAGAGCAAGGGACACTATCCTGACTGGTTTCAAGAATGGATGGCAAAAAAGTAGCTTTTCCAGTTAAATCTTTCACTGATGTCAGGAACAAGCACAAACATCCCCATGCTGACATCCCACCAAAAGCAGCAGCTGCTCTCACTACTCTCCTGCTTCCCACTCCACATGCCTCTGGAAAGGAGACCAATGTCCCTCTTCCTAAAATTGAGGGAGAGGACAAGAGAGCCAGGTAGCCCTGTCAGCAGTACCAGGGCAGTAAGCAAGCCCACATATGAGCACATCATTCACACATGTTATTCAGGATATACATGCAACAGGAACTGAATTTTGTGGGTACAAGGCCTCCTCTGCTCTGGTTCTTCTCAACCTGTGGGTACTTTTCCTTTACAACCTGCACAGTGCTCATCCCATGTATTTTCCAGCACATGCATGCAGTATTTTCTATGCCTGCCGCTTCTCAGAACCCTTTGAACAGGCTCAATAAAAACACATTTATGCCGATGTTGGCTTCTTTTGTTAGAACAGAAACAGTCCGGCTCCATCTCACAGACCTCCCGCTGTTCTGCGTGTGCTAGAGCCAGTTCAAGTGCCTTCTCTGTGCCTTGCCAGCAAGCACGCTCTGCTGCTGCCCTCGCGCTCCTTTGCTTTCCTTACCACCCCGCCTCATCTTAGGAAATAATTAGCAAAGAAGAAATAATAAAGCAACATAGAGTGCTCTTCTGAGACTTCCGACAGCTGTTGGCAGCCACACTCACATACTGCTGGTGCTGCCCAGCTTCCCTAGAGACCACGTAAGCCTTCCCTTTTAGGGTGCCCCCCTGCCTCCATGCACCTGCACTGAGGTCAGATGAAGAGGACGGCACCAGCCTCTCGCAAAATGTGAAAAGGGCAGGAGTGGGGAGCACAGATTTCCCTCGGGGCAGAAAAATCGAGCCTTTGCAGTATGGCAGTGTCACGCTGCATAATGCCCTGCCATAATGAATAGGTAGGCTGTAGGCATAGGCTATAAACAGGTGCTGTAAAGTGCTGTTAAAGCAGTACACATCTGTGTTGTTGCTTGCTTAGCCAAAAGTGTCCCTGATTACTAGAGCAACAGCAGAAAAGGATACCACAGCCTGATGAGTGCTTGTGAGTGAATTTGCACTTTGAGGGATAATGGAGCAACAAGTCTGCAGGCTGCAGAGCTCCCTGGCACTGAGACAGCCACCGAGGAGACATCTCTCCACTTCCCATTTACAGGAGAAAAGGCCAAAGAGGAAAACATAGCTCCTTTCCGATCTCCTTACAAGCTTCTGTTGCTCTACTGGGAGACACTACAAAGGTGTCAGTAAATAGCAATGACAGTGATGAAATTTCCTTCATAGATGTCCAAGTAAGTGTCAAGTACTCCACCACAAAAGTATGGCCAGGGAGCAAAGCAATACTTTATTCTTGCACAAGGCTAGACATAAACAAGCACTCTTAATGGGGCTGGGGAAAAGGGCTTTGCAGTCCACTAGCTACCTGCTGAGCATAAAAGTCTTTAGCTGCACAGCTGTTCTGATAGGGCATGGCTCTTGTGTTCTACATCTGAATAATGAGAGCAGACAAAAATATGGACTGTAGTAAAAGCCATGAGAGATGCCTGTAGCTGCAGCCCAGCAAGAAAAGTATTTCTGATTACATGAAGCTTAGAAGTAGCCTCTCTGTGGGAATAGCTGTTCAGTAGCAGCACTTCTTCCCATCACCTGGTCCCACCTATGGAATTCTGCAACAGGGAGATCAGGATCTTCTGACATCCCAGGAATCAGCTTGCTAGCTCTGCACAGTTTGGAGCTTTCCTTCTACCTTGCCATACAGATAACATGGCATATGTTCATCGGTTTCTTACTGATGTCATATGATTGCTATATCCTCATTCGATTAGCAAGCTCAGGCATGCTTGGCTCACATTGTATCTTAATTTATTTTACCTACAAACATTGATGAACTAAGTCCTGAAACAATGCCTACATAACTCCCCAGGGCATTGTTTTGATTCCATCCTGGAACAAGGTCACTCTCCTCTTGACTGATAGTTTTTCATTCCTTATCTTTTCCTAACAGTTGTTCCTTAAATGAGAGTTTCACTGGCAATAAGCAGAATAATCTTCACAAACTGTTTGGAAATCTAATGTCTTGTGCTAGCTGTTTTTCAGAAGCTTCAAATATATGTTTTGGGTTTTTAATGCTTGTTGGATCAAATAGCCAAAAACAGATTTGATGTCTAAAGGCTTCCTCTGACCATCAGAGCGCCTTACCAGAGACATATAACTAGCAAGCATACAGTCTCCAAAAGAAGCCTGATTGCATTTGTAGAGTGCCCAACTTACTGACCTAAAACTTTCTGACTGCTGTCAAAGCAGATGCAGACAGGCTGCATCTCTCCAAAGCACTGTACTACTCTATCCTACATGCCTGTATAGCCTAAATACCATACCAGGCACTGACAGATTCTTCTCACCAAGGACAAGTAGAAGAACCTCTCAAGGAAGGTTTCCTAACCATTTCACCATTGCCTAACCTACTTGCCCATACCTCCCACCTATGAACCCCACAGATCATTTCCATTATGCTTTTTCACTCCCTGTCTCATCAGCCCTGCTAGAAAGAGCTCTGACTTTTTCGAGGATCCTGGTGTGCCACCTCACTCATCCTGCCTGCTGCCTGTAGCTCCACCAGCCTACTCCATGAATGTATCACCATTCAGTGAATATTACAAGCCATTTGTCTAGAGACAGTGGTTCCCTAGCCACTTACATCTTCCAAAGCTTTTCTAAGCATCCAGTGGACTGGAGAAGGCACCCCGCACATGAGATGGATGGTGGGAGACTGCAGGCAGCTGCCAAGTGGTTCAGCTCCAGACTTTCTTTCCAACAAGTGACCAGAAAGTGAAATGTGGGAAAAGTAGTATTCAGATCATCATCTGGTATAAATCAACAAAGCCCTGCTAAAGACATTAAAGCTCTACTGGTTTACACCATCTGGGAATTTGGCCGCAGGGGAGGACTTCTTAATGTTCAGTTTTTAGCCTTTATCACAGATATACATGGGAGGAAAGCTAGTGCCCTATCTGCTCTCAGCGAGCATTACCAACCCCTACAGAGATCAATACGAGCTCCCTGCTCACATCAAGAGCAGAATGATGCTCTAAAATTAGCATGTGTTTGAATCAGTGCACTGTATCTTGTTTGCAGATTAGTAGCACTGAGCAGATATTGAGGGCACAGGAAAGCTAGCCAGTTTAAACAAAGTAAGAATTGACCTAAATTTCTGCTAAGCTGAAACTGATCTTTTTGAATGGGAAAGAGAAGAAAAGGTGTCCAGAAATACTCCTGTTATGGCTCATTTCATTATTTCATATCTTCTCATGCACCTAGCTCCAGCAGACGAGAAATAGTAAATTTTCACCTATTTTGTGCTTAGGCTGAACCATGGGGCTTTGGGCTCCTGTCCCTGGAATGAATGGCTCCTCTTCTAATTTATAGACCAAACAGATACCAACAAATAGGCTTTGAGTGGTTTATCTAAATCCTCCAAAGCCGTGCCCATCAACTAGCTATGAGCTTGGGCAACTCCCTGGTTAGTTCAGAGTGTCTCAAAGAGACAGATCATATTTGCTGTGTGGCGTTTCACATATTCCTATGTGCTGTCTCACAATCATATTCTAAACAGCAAAACTGAAAGAGATCTGGAGTGAAATGAAGGGAAACATGTTTACTTGTCATATTTATGATAGCAATAAATTCCCTTAAGGCACTGCCATTTTTGTTTAATGCAGGGAGTACCAAATGTGGGCTGCGTAATGGATATTTTATGAAAGCAGCCTTGCCTTAAGCAACTGATTGCTTAATTGAAAAGATTAAAAGGTTGAAGCATGAAAAAAATAAGGAAGCAAAAATAAAATAAGCTATCACGACCATGAGCAGACTATGATTATTTATCAGCTTCAGCAAGGTAGCTGCTACATTATAATAGTTTATCTTTGATATACAGCCTTTTTCTCCGAGAACACTTTTGTAATGTTTTATAAGTTCTATAGATTAGTAAAGGAAAAGAAGGTTCCCCACTCTGCTTTGTAGTTTATCTTCCTCTAAACCAGCCGAGATGTCATTGTATATTTCTGTTTCTGTGGATAATATTTTTCCTGCTGGAAGAAGGTAGAGGGTGTATGCAGAGAACTGTTTCCTTTAGGCCCTAGCGCACTTCCTCTGTCTGCATCTAAGCCAGGAGGGAAAAAAAACAAGCAAGCTGACATTTCACAATGCAAAAGTATAAGCATTCTTGTTTTCTTTCTGCTATTCTGTCACCTACTTGTGCCTTTGCCTTGTTCATCAAAGCGATCTCTCTTTTTTCTAATCCAGCATAGTGAATGATTAGAGACTGAGTGAAAAGAAAAGCCAGTGAGAAGGACTTGTTACTTACTGATGTGCACTGTTTCCATCAGTGTATTTATCCATTGATTCCACTGTTATGAATAATACACATATTCATCATGACACTGCTTCGAGGGACAATGTTCTCATCCAGGTCCTCTGTGCATTATAAGCAGCTGGGGCTTCCCCTGGGATCTGGGACTAAAGGACTAAACTTCTCTTTGGTGTAAACTGTACTGAGAGCAGTGAAACCACTGGGACCTGGGATGAATCTGACCCAGGGAGAGAGACTCTCAAGAGCTCCATTTAATCTCTGTCACAGCATGGTTTTCCCCGGGACTCTTCATTGCCATCCATCTCTCTAACACACATAATAAATAATTTACTCACAGATATAAGGGAGCACTTTGCTTCAATCTGCTAATGATCTTAGCACTGAAAGGGGCTCTTCTGTGCTTAAACCCTCTTTATATTGCCTGAGAGACTCAAAGTGTCATTACTGTAAAATGAGATGACAAGAAATAAAGAGGAAAGGGTACAGTGAAACATTTTGGATTCTAGAAAAACAACTTCTGTCCTTCACCTCTTTATGGCACATTCGTGGTATCTTCTGTACTTAGTAGTTGTCAGCATTTCCACTGCAATTTTCAGGTGGATTTTTAGCTACTTAAATGCTCAAGTGAGATTCATCTTAAGTCACCTTAGCTATTGAAACAACAGAAACCAACACTTCTGAAGCCGTCTCTCTATTTCTGTATTACAAATGGAGCCTACATGACTTGGATAGAGGTTTTGACAGCTGAAGCCAAGTGAGATGGATCTCATTCCTACATATCCGTCTGAACTCAGTCCTTTCTCATCAAGCCCTGTGTCCCCATGCCACTTGTCTTGCAAACTCCCTTAAGCTACAGTAAAGGGTCAATAGTAAGACTGCTGTTTGGCTTCAGCCATCTGACAGTGCCTCCCTGCAAACACTGGGTCTGGAAATAGAATACAACTGCAGAGAGAACACCATCATATATGTGTGTCACAGCACAGAAAGCATTAAACAAAAATAAATGAAAGAAATATTAACATAGGCTTCAGCTCCAGAGGCCAGTTTCAGGCCTGAGCCCTGCTATGTATGGCAACTACAGTGGAGATTCTCTGAGTTAATGTCTTTGTAGTGAAGAAATATGCTTGCTGCAATCCTTTCCCCACTTGCATTGGATCTGTCCTCTGTCTGGCTAAACCCTATGTTAGGTACAATTGAGGACACTTCTCGCTGGCTCAAAATGACCTGGAATCCTTTCTCTTCCTACCAAATGCTGTTCCATGCTAGAAGTTTCAATATAAGGAAGCCTTTCAGGATAGCTTTAATATCTCTGGTTAATTTCCTCCTTGATCTGCCCTTTTTTATTGCCCTAAGTGATTCATTTCCATCTCTGGCACTGCACCTTTTAAGAATTGATTAAAATTAATGCATGAATAAAACAGTATAAATAATGTATGGTTACTGTATTTAATATTAATGGCCCTTAAATGAGGAAAAATTGCATACCTGCAGATGATTCGCAAGAGGAGAGTGGGGCCATGCTATTAGATTGTGAGGAGAGATATTGAGGTTACCCAGTACTTCCCATCATAAGAGGATTTTTATTTCAGTAGCTTACAGATTTGTCAGACTTCCCTCCTGCAGAGATTCCATTGAGAATAGACTTGTTCACTGCTATACACATTGTGAAAAACATCTCCCAGACAGCTCAGATGTTTCTGTGAATTCATACACAAGAGGAAAAGCGTGTTGTTTGCTAAGAAAGACAAGCTGAGCGAGCAGACCTAATAGAACTGTGCTATGGAGCAAGAACCAGGCAGAGATGTAGGCTGCCTATCTTGTGATGTCTCTGTGAAAATTCCCCACCTCCCCCCAGTCTGACCATGTGAATGTGTTTGAACCTATCAAGATCACAGGCTGGCAGGGCAAGGACCAAAAAGTCAAAGTAAGAATTAGAGTCCCACAGTGGCAAGGAGACCAGGATTTAGTAAAACTGGGAACTAAGGAGCATGAGATGGAGAAGACAAAACTGAGGTGGGCAGCGCAACTCATGGAGATGCTGAATTTCCTACCTCAGTGTGCCTTCACCTCCTCCCTGTACCTACTCCCCGTACTAGCGCACACTGTAGTGACCCAGAGCTTCTTCAGAGCTGTGACCTTTCCCATTGCCCTGCCAGGAGCCCAAGTGACCAGAGACCTGGAGGTGAGGCTCTGACTCAGCTTTCAAATATACCTCTTTCATCTGCTTTTTTAATCTTCAAAACAAAGCACAGGGAGGCCCTGCCATTTAAGAAAAAACTCCCATCCAGAGAAGCTGTTCTCTCCCATCCTCACCCTCCACAAAGATTGCATACTATCACACAGCTTAGATGAGTGGGGCTGGCTGGCAGGGATGGGAACTAAGAAGAAAAAGGCTGAGACTGAGAAGACCAGCATCCACATGACACACTGGGTTTCCAAGCAAGCAAGGGGTTAATGTTGGTCCACAGGTGTAATGAGTCAGGGCCCGAAGTGATGGCTGTCAAGGAGGGAATACAGGAAACTTTCACTGTTTAGGAAGGAAGAGCCTGGAGAAAGGATTGTTTCCCACCCAATGAGCTCAGGGCTTGTTTGTCCATCAGACCAGGGATTTCACCTCACTTTCTAATCAGTCAGTCAAATTCGCCTTTTGTTTTACATCCAGTGTGATTTCCACCACCACAGACACAGCCCTGTGGAGGACACCTCACTGTCCTGAAAGTTTTGCTCTCAGAAGCTTTTCCTTACCTGATTGTTCTGCTGTCATCTCACATCTCCCTTGTCAAGCACAGTGGAGAGAGAAGGAGCTTCATGATGTTTTCACACCAGGGTTGCTCAAAAGAGACTTTATGTGTTTTTAGTGATAGGTTTGTGAATCCATTCTTAATCTTTCTGGTCATGTGTGATTATTTGTGTGGCTGTGTAAGGAAGGAACTAGTACCAAGATGGGTGCAGTAAAGCCCAGAGGCATCTCCTCCATACTGAGTACCTGAAAGAACTGATCTGAGCTAATTATTCCTCCTGTGCTATACCTCATCTGGAGAACATTCTCTGCTCTGGTCCCAGTTGTTTCCATAGTCTCCCTAAGATGAAGGGATGCTTATTGAGTCCTTGGCTGACCTCCTCAAACGTAGGCAATGAGGATTTCTACATATTCCTGGTGATGTCAGAAATTCCCAAAGTCATTCAGTGGGGTTTATATTCTGTTCACTTATGGTAGCAGCCTGATGTTAAAGAAGAACAGCTTCTGCCATTGAATAGCTATCTTCATCAAAACATTATTTAGCTACATGGCTGTCCCATGCCACAGCCCAACTCTAGCATATTCAGCTGAAGACACAATAATCAGCACCTCCAGATGAAGAAAAGGACAGATGTGATACACTAGCACCAGGAGATTAATGGCCAGAGACAACGAGATATGCCTGATTTATTTTATAATAGCACATAGGATGTAATTAGTTGTAGTGTCAGGTTCTAAGAACAAGTCTGGCTTCAACCTGCAGACCAATGGAGCAGTCACAGAAAGAGGTAAGTGACTGCAGTCAGTGGAATGCCAGCACTGGTTGCTAGAGAGGCTGTCAGATTTGCAAGGAAAGGCTGGGAGTAGGGAAGGAGAGGTATCCAGGCTCTGCAACTCTATCTGGATCCATAGAGAGACGCTGAAGGAAGCTAGATGGATAAGCAACTATTTAAGGAACGGAGGAGCTTATGAACACATCTGCTGCATCAGAAAGGCTGGCTTACAGACCAGGAAACATTCTGACAGGCCACCAATAGGGGATCTGTTTTGAACCAAGATGAGGGGTGTGTAGCATAAGGCCAGAAATATACCCAAGGAGAGTAATCTTGTGCTAGCAGGAAAGAGGTCACATCCACATCCTAGTAGTGTTCTCCCTAAACTGAAGGCCAACCACCTTGTTAAGCCCTAGCTTGTTAGGGATGTGTAACTTCAGTTACTGCTTGTGAGAGGGTCTGAATTTGAAGGTGCAACTTCTGGTTCTATCTACTGCAGGTCAGTCTGGTTAAAACACTGGATGTTTGTAAACACTGTATGTTTTTGTAAACATCCAATTTACACCCAATATTTGAACAATGATTTTTTTAAAACACTGGATGATTTTTAACGTCTAAAAATATAATCAGAGCAGCAGAAAGATGAAATGGTTCAAATCCTGAGATGCAGGTTTGCTTTGCAGAGAAGATCACATTCATCTCCAAACACAAGACACCTCAGCCCCTTCTGCCAGGGCAAAGACCTTCATTGCTGCAGCAGGGCTTGGGCTTGGACCTGCTGAAGACTTTGATGTGGTACTAACGGATAAAATACGAGGGAAAAAAGGCAGAACAACTGAGAGGGAATCAGCGATCGCTTGCAAGATGCAGAAAACTGGAGAGAGACAACATGTGACACAGGCCAGAGAAATGTGAGCTCCTGGGGGAGTCCCCATGGATCTGCATGTGCAGTCTGCAAGGGATGATGACTGGGGCCAGACCAGAGTTCACCAGAAGAGATGTTAACCATGAACTCATTATTTGCTGATGAATGTGGCAAAATCGGTTCAGGAGAAGGACAAAAGAACCAGTGTGTACAACTGAGAAATGAACAAGGAGATCTGCCCAGGCTTTTCCAAGATGCAACATTTCATTTTGTGAAGCTGGGATGGCCAGGAAACTCCATCTTTTCCCAAAAAAGGGGAGGAAAGAGGCTGGCTGGGGAGGGAGGAAAGAGTAAGAGTCACACTCTGATCCCACAGGATATGGCGCAGTTTGGGGGACCCAGGCCCAGCTTCACTGGAAGTTTAGAAAGCAGGGCAGTTTGTAATGTGCTCCTGCCCCATCTTTGTGGACATGGAGAGCACCAGAGCCATCAGTACCTACTGCAAATTGAGCACCCAGCAGCTTTGAGAACACAGATCCTAAATTCCCTTCGCATGTCCTTGCTCCTTGGCTACAAAGCACATGGGTTTTGTTACCTCCGTCCAGTGAACCAAGCTTGCACTCCCTCCAGATTTCCTTTGTTTTTATCTGCAGGGCCGGAATCAAAACAAATGGTTTCTGCAGCCTCAAAACAAGACATAGTCTATATTTAGACATGTCAGAAATTCTGAATATAGACTCAAAGCACTGTTGTTTCTATTTCTCAGCATTGTCTGCAAACCAAAGTATACACTATTTGCTCTTGTCTACCCTTACCCTCGCTTGGTAAGACCAGTTTAATATAGCAGTGATAAAAGGTAACAAGACAGTTTATTTAAGTTACTGTATCCAAGTTAAAGGTGACCTCAAATCCACTGGATTAAAAATAGAATTACTGGATAAAATCATCCTCAGTCTTCTTGCTCACAGACAATGCAATAGGACAGAACAAAGACCCTTCTCAGCCCATGCCCACACAGTATCTGATGTGCGAGTCCAAACTCCAGCAAAGCGAGCTCCCCTCCAGCCAGGTGGGAGAACAGCCTTTGCTGGAGCAGCCTGATGGGGATAAAGCAATCACACCCTGCATAACAGCAATTCAAATTCAGCTACTATTTTCCCTACCAGAGGAAGGTTTTCGGGGCCTGAGGCCATATATGGAGCAGAGTGCAAACAAATGTGGAGAGCGTGACTGTTCAAATGCCTGAAGCCTGAATCGCTGCCACTCCAGCTGCTAGACTTTCTTGGAAATTACATGCTGCACTTCCTGGGTGATCTGCATGCAGACATCCAGGATGCTCCTGTCAGGTCTGAGACACAAAAGAGAAATCATTCCCAAGTGGATGAGATGCTCAACATTTGCTGTGGTTTGGTGACAAAAAATGTGTATGAATTTCTCACTATGTACTGCAAAGTGGTCAATAAGGTGTCTTGGAAATAAGGTATATTGAGAGCACTCTAAACTGGGAAGAAAAAGGGGAGCATGGGAGCCAGGTTTTAACCAGAGAGGGGAGATGCTACAATCCACAAAGATCAAGACAATTTGCAGGGATGGTCTTGCAAGATCTCAGCTTCCTGAGAGCCTCTGAAAGTTACCCTCTCTGTCATCTTTTGCTCCCCAAGTCTACCTGACCTCACTTGCTCCCTGCTGCTGCATCCCTGGTGCTGTTTAATGACCCCTCACTCTCCTAGAAAACTCAGAAGCTTAGTGAAAGCTGTGAGTGAGGTCTTCTCCAGCAGTCAGTGAAGAAGGATGTTGATGGTGAGAACCAGAGTGCAGAATCCCAGCAGCCAGCAGGGGTGGAGCAGGTGTGTGGAGTAGGAACTGACGGCATTGGGGGAAGCATGGAAATATCGTGCATCCTGTAGTCCTTCCAAACGGCTTAAGTGCCCACAAGAAGACATAACTGACCACATCAGCAATGACAGCTAAAGGGGACTCCATGCTACGAAGGTACCAGAGGAGTTATGAGATCCAGGGTTGTCTTCATGTGCACTCCTCATAACATCAGCTCCCTGAGATCTCCCTCACAGTCAACATTACATTCACCAAATGACCTGCATCACTTGAAGAGGTGTTGTGCCATAGCAGAAACTATGCTTAGCCCCCAAAACTATAAGACTCCTGGATCCATGTTCTGTTGCAAGTGCAAATCATAAAGTGCAAAGCATGCAGCTGTGAAGACCTTCCTGGCCAGCCGGGCTGCTGTCCCTGAGATGATTTCTTTTCTTTATTATGGGGGAGAAGAGATTCCTTTTATAGCCTTCTATGCTCCCTTCCACAGACTGCTGTCAGCGCCTTATGTTTTAGACAGCTACTTTAAGGTAAGAAACAACTTCCCAGGCTTACCCTCCCTTCGTTTGTGCAGAACAAACTGTTATTGCCAGATCAAAACAAGTATTTTCTTCCCCTGCCCTGTGGGCTGTGCATGCTGGGTCTGGTCCTTCCAGCCTTTGCTACCCCCAGAAAGAAAAAGATTGAACACAGGTACCTGAGGTTTTGCACTCAGGCCCAGAAGCTCTCCCATTCCAGAGCTGCTGGGGCCTCTCCCTCCATGTATGTACCTAACAAGCATGTCCTGTCGAGTCCTTCCCTCAGCAGCTCCGCGGATATGGTCTTGCCTTTGGCATGACCCAATCCTGCCTCTTGCCTGACTCCTGTGTTGTTTCAAAGGCAGAATCCTAGGATTTGCTGGCACTTTAAAGCATTCATCATCCTCCAAAGCTCAGTCATTTTGCCATGGGGCTTGGGGCAGCCTGAGCGTGATGCAGCAGCTCAGCTGCCTCAGGGCAGCAGATGCAATCTCTCTGCAGCACATTCAGGTCTTGTTTGCAGTCAAACCTTTGCTGGTGCTGAATGCAGATGAATGGCAAGCACCCACAGGAATCTGCCCAACGGATACATACGCTGCCAGATGAGTGGGAAAGGGATTTTGGAGCGGAAAGGCACTGATCATCACATCTCCTACTTGCTGCCCAGCAAGCCCTCTGGCTCTGCAGTAACTCTCAGAGGTTGTGGAAAGAGTCAGTCGGATGCTGCCTACAGAAAGCAAATCCCACTTGCCTGATCATGGCTGTTGGGATCCAGCAGAGATGCTAAAATTCACCTGGACTCCAGGTGGCTGCAGACAGCAGGGCTCCAAACACTCATGCAACTCTGCTGGTGACTCCTTCCTCATGGGGTAGGGCTGGTAGAGCTGCCATTGCAAGTTTTCCATCCTCACCATGAAGCAGCCTTGCACCCAGTGAATGGCACCTTCCTCCCGTAAGGCCACTGTGACTGTTTCTGAACGGCTGCCTGAGCAGCATGAGGCAGAGATGGAGGTGCAACGGCCCAATGCTATTGACTCCAGCCAGCAAGCAGGCAGTGTAATCTGTCTGCCTTTGTTCCGTTCGCTTGGTGGTGTGCTCTCATTAGCCCCCCACCAACAGTCAACCTGTCAGCAGGTCTGCGCTCCAACTGCCTGACCTCTGACTTCCACTCATTCTTCCACAAATTAATTTCCCAAATTGACAAATTAAAGTGCACAGTATGCCCAAGGTCACTAAATCACACTGGGTTCTGGTAAATGTCAACCAGTGTTGGGTGGGGGGAAAGAGGAAAATAGGGGGAGGGAAGGGATAGAAGGTAAAAAGGGAAAAAAGAAATAAACATGCTTGTCTGAAAGAAATGGACAAACCCCTCTGAACTGTAGTTTCTGAACTGCAGAAGATGATGCTGTGTGAGAGCAATTAAAATAGAGTCTGACAGCTTCCCTGGTGCACAAGAAGGTAGGAAACACAACTGGCCAGTGCCATGTGCCCAGCAGAAGGCCACTGTGGATAATCAAAATGGCCTTGGCTGATCCAGAAAAGTGGTGCCTCCATTAAGCCCAGGATGGGTCCCATCTCACTTGTACCACCACACTAACATGTTGAAATTAGGTTTTTCCTGATTCCCATCAGTTGAATGGGAATCAAAGCCAGGGGCTGGACACTGGACACTGAATGAGCCAATGATGCAGGTATACAGGGAAAGGGCAGGAGGGTAGGCTAGAACTGGGAAGTGAAGAACATTTAGCATTGCACCAGGCCCCCTTGAGTTCCAGGTGCCATCAATGCCAGACCCTCACTGCCACCATTGCAGTGTTGTACAATCCTCCCCACAGACCAGGTGAATGAATATCTTTCTGCCCAAAAGTGTCTAGAAATCCTCCAAGCCTCAGTGCAGCCATGGTCAATTCGTATTTGTCCATGTGCCAGCATTGCCTTGATCTGAATTCATGCTTTCCTCTTCTTTGTATTTACCCACTGTTGTATTTAAAGAAAGCCGCTGTGTCCCCTTTTATCCACTACTTACTGGGCAATGGAGGCCAGAGTTGGTACAATGGGGTCCTCGCTCCCCTGGTGCTCCTAACAACCCAGCTCCATACCTGTGCCTGCAGAGCTTCATCTTTCTTGACCACAGCAGCCATCAGTGCTACAGGGGAGATCTTTCCCCTCTCTGGTGGTACATTAATACTTCCCTGCCTCTTGGGAAGGTTGCAACTAAAATACCCTGTCTTTTTCATGATGGCATGATATCTTTGCTTCTTAGTTACCCCCGTCAACTAATACACTCAGGTCTTTCTCTTCTGTGGTTGTTTTGAGCTGATAAGCTTCCAGCTTATAGTGGAAATTCATGTTATTAGTCCCTGAGTGCATGACCTTGCACTCTGTAATATTGAATTTCATCCCATTTCTATTAGTCTGGTCCTCAAGGTCAGTTAGTGCTTCCTGTATCATATGCTGACCTTCTTGCATAATAACCATGCTCCCAAACTTAGGGTTATCTGCAAATTTCACCCATGCAGTCCTCCCTTTCATGACAAGACCATTACTGAAAATATTAAACATAATCAGTCTCAAGACTACTCCTTGAGCAACTGCACAAGTAGTCCCCATCCAGCTTGATCACTCCCACACCAACATCACCTATATTCATCCCTTCATTAGCCAGACCTCGCACACTTTTCTTCTGCCTAACCCCATCACTCCCCACTGAACAAATAATTTCCCATGTGGCATCAAATCAAATGCTTTGCTGATAGCCAGATAGATCAGCTGTGTTTCCTTTACTAGGAAAACCAATTAGCTTTCTTTGATATCAGGTTCTTGTGGCACAATTCACCTTTGATGAAACCAGGCAGAATACAATCTCACTTTCTAATTGTGTCCTTCATTCCTTCCTGTAAAGATCCCAAAGATGTTTGCCTTGAACAGAGTGCTGATGAAAGTGCACTGACTGTGCAGACAACAGCAGTGAGCATTGTCCCCTTAGTGGTGTTTTCACTTCTGGAGGGCATCAGAAAGAAAGTGCCACCATTGCAGTGATCCTTCCTCTGCTCTTCCTTCTGTAGCCCTTCTGTATGTACAGTGTGAAAGTAGCAGCAATTAGCACAACCCCTGTCCAAGTCCAGGTGTGGCACCTGGTGTAGAATTTAACTACACTAACAAAAATTGGAGTTCATTGCAAACACTAAGGAGTAGACAAAGACCAGACACTCCCAGTTCATTCTCCTTGCGCATGGTACTTTGCGGTCATGATGAAATACGTATGACTGGGTTCTGTGGCTGTCATCTGGAATAATTCCATTGCTTGCCTGAGTTGTTTCTATTATCACTATGGTCAGGGGCCAGCAAATATGAGAACCTGGCCTAAATTTGTTGTACTTATTGTTATTGAGCATACTCCCAAGGAGTTATAACTTCAATAGGTTCCATTGAAGGGTTGCCCCTTGAAAGATAGACAACCAGTGCCATCCTATTGTTCAGGAAGCCACTGACAATCAGAGAACTGAGCTTTTACTCTTCCTGCATCCAGACAATACCACCAGTCCACATTTGGATGAAACAATGTTGTATTTCTGCAGGGCTCAGTTCTGCACAGCCTGCTTCTCAAGGAAAAAGGTATGGGATGAGGCTTAAGGCGCTAATGCTGTAGACAGGATACGAAATGTTCAGATCACCAATTTGCATGCAACCCTGGTGGGCAGAGGTTATTCCATGGTTGTACTGTGGTTCTATGAGGGGGATCCCTGTACATTGCCCTGTGAGCTGAGTGCAAGGAGAGATGGTGGCTCACATCCACACCCATCTTCTTCCCTGAGGTCAGGACTGACAGCACAAGGGAGAAGCCAGGTCTTCTCCCTCTGAGCTGAGGCAATGCCTGTTGAAGGAGGGCATTCATAGCAGCCTTCCAGTGTATGAAGGGGGCTTATAGGGATGCTGGGGAGGGACTCTTCATTAGGGAAAGACAAGATAGTGATAGGACAACAGATAACGGGTTCAAGCTTAAAAAGAGGAAGTTTAGACTGGATATAAGGGAAAGTTCTTTACTATGAGGGTAGTGAGGCACTGGAATGGGTTGCCCAAGGAAGTTGTGAATGTCCTGTCCCTAGCGGTGTTCAAGACGAGGTTGGACAGAACCTTGGGCGAAATGGTTTAGTGTGAAGTGTGTCTGCCCATGGCAGGGGGGTTGGAACTAGGTGATCTTAAGGTCCTTTCTAAACCTAACTATTCTGTGATTCTATGACAATTCAGTTCCTTAAGTCTTAGAAGGCAGCACCATGGCTTTCAGCAGAAATCCCTCTAGGTCTCCCTTCCTGTTAAATTGCTCTGCATTGCTGCTCTATCATGAACACTGACGCAGCTCACAAGGGAAGGAGATGTACTCTGCCCCTCACTGCCCATCATTTGCTGCAGCAAAAAGCTGATTATACAAGTAGCCCTGTATATTTTATGTGTTTGGAAAAAGGTGGTGTCATCCTATTAGAAGTCTGAGGGGAATTCTTATGCTCTCTGACTCCCTTGCATTGGCATGTAGTTAAAGACCAGCAGAGAGTAAACTCCTTGTCATAACCCATTTGA
Organism: Forpus xanthops; assembly: GCA_032466535.1. NCBI lineage: Eukaryota > Metazoa > Chordata > Aves > Psittaciformes > Psittacidae > Forpus > Forpus xanthops. The sequence continues at coordinate 17,197 of JASSUY010031484.1, read as the reverse complement.
ACGTGGTCAGGCAGGTATGAATCTGTGCATGTCACATAGAAACAGCCTGCTTTCTTCATCCCTGTTCCCAGATGGTAAAGCACAGCATGAAAGCAAATCATCATCCAAAGAATTTTGTTGGTTTTGTGAGGATATTTTACTACAGTTTATCCTCTCCCCTGTAACAATGACACTGCATCTCTCCAGCTAGCAGTTCAGCCCATAAAATAAGCACTTCTGAGTAAAAAATGATCATGTCACCCAGAAGTCTTAATGTTACTTCTAAGACCGCTAATTGATTCTGCTGATCTGATATCCTCTTGCAAGGCATTCCAGAGCCTAAGAACATTAACAAGCAAATGCTCTGGCACCAGCTGTCTTAAGCCTAAATCTAGTCTCCACCAAAAGTCCAGCATTAGATGTCGTCTTATTTTACATGTTTACATTTCTACAACAACATTCCACAGATTTGAGGCTACTGTAGGTTAGCCAAAGAGTCAGTTTTATGACCTACAATCTGAGGCATACCCTGAGACAAGAAAAGCAGTGACCACAATAGAAAAGATGTTTCAACAGAAAAGTTGGGGTTTAGGTTAGCTCTGTAGAGTGGACATGAACATGAACTAGTGTGGCCATGCCATTTATTCTCCTGGGCCCAAGGACCTGTCTAAGAGAAGGAGGGTGTTTTGTACATGTATTGGTTGAAACACATGAAAATGCTCCCCATTCCTTTTAATACTGCATATTGCTGCAATTTTCTTGCTATTGCTTGTGACAGTGTACTCCTGTGTGCTGATCCTCCACAAACCATGCTGGACAAACAGGTAAGGTTCATGAAGGGACATGAAGTCTGCTACAGCAGTGGTCTACTGTTAGTCTACTAAGCCAGCACAGCTAGAAGACCAGGGCACTAATCGGAATCACCTCTCTCATCTCATAACACATCTAATTGAAGAAAGATCAAATCTCACTCCTTAGTCCCAGTGTCTCTTTTCACAAACCACGGGAAGCAAAAAACCACAAACCACAGAGAACATAACAAAATTCAAGCAGGCTACCAGTTTAAACCTTGGAGCTGGCAGGGAGATACTCTAGATATATCCTGGCACACGTGAGATCAGCATCTCACCTGTTTGTTTCACAGCAGCCTACTAGTTGTGATCAGAGTCCACACATGGGATTTGCTGCTTTCAGTGCTGTAAAATAAAGTACAGGAAAGCACGTACAAAAGTCACACACAGAAGAAAGAAAGGCAAGACCGTTTATTATAACCAAAATTTTGCACTTCGTGTTACCAAGTGGACTTGTCAGTCTCACATGCATAGCCAAGGAAATCAACCCTAGACCCCAGAAATTACGCTGCGTATCATATGACCTACTGGCATATTAATACTCTTTCCTTTTTAAATCTTTGCTGTCCCTTTGGAGCCTGCCCTCTCAGTGGGGATCAGACTGACACATTATAGGCTCAGTTTTCTTTCTGAGCTGACAACTCATCCAGGAAGAGCTGGCTAGGATGTCAGTCTTTGGAGGGTACATAGAAAATTCCAGTGTGTAATTTGCATATCATCACTTTACTGGAAGGTATCGTAAAAAGAAATAAATACTTCCCTCTTTCAGGACAATGACTTCAGCTTTTAGCCAGGATATCACACTTGAAATAAGAGCATATGCATGGAGTTTCACTGGGTGACAGACTTCTCAATAATGCTGAGCTAAGGAAAAAACAGTGCAGACACAGCCGCTCTGGGCATCTTGTTCATCCCTTCTTCCCTCATCTATTTATGGAAATATTTGGAAATTGCAGTATAGTCCTTATTTTAGGTGACTCCAGTAGTTACCTTTGAAAACCTTCCTGAAGGGCTGCCTAGATAAAAGAACTCTGTATAAGATGCAGTCTAGAAAGATGGCATAGGAACAAAAAACCTGAGAAACAGATTAGTATCTTACATCATCTTCCCCATAGATAGACTGTGATAGTTGGAAAATCATACCTGAATTCAGTATTGGGTGGCCCCATTACTGAAAATGCTAAGTTTTTTTTTAAATAGAGCAGATGACTATATTATAATGGCAGTATAATATTACCTTGTAGTTACATGAGAATGATCATCCCATGCATATTTTTACTGTGCAACATGGGCTTCATTTCCCAAATCATGCTGTAATTATACACTGTATGGATAATAAATCCAGAGGAAAAGCTGCACCTGGACACCAGAAACCATATAATAGTACCAGTGAACTTCTCAAGACAGCCCTCTCGTAGGAGCCTGGATTGACTGGTGTTTGGAAAACTTGTCTCTCTTCTCCACAGCTGGGTCCTCTAACTTCACAATGAGAGTCAAGTCCATATACAGGCTGGCTACTAGTAGTGCCTCTAGAAATAAGCCTTTGGATAATGTCATGGTCAAGATGGGGATGGGTAAAAACCTTCTCTTCCAGTGCTGTCCAACCTCAACTGAGAGAATTGGTCCCCGAAACTCAGCAGGCCTAGCAGGTAGCCCAGGAATGTATGGGGATGGGAAAGCACCACCAGCAGCTGTGGAAGGAACATGCTCAAGTGCAAAAGACTTGATACCTCTTTCTGAGTAGTGTCCACTGCAGCTGATGCCAAAAAAGAACAAGGTTATGGTTTGTCATCTTCTATAATCCCCTGCCTCATACCACACTGGAAAGACAAACTGCTCTCTCCTGCTGAAGAACAGACATGAAAACAAGGATTATTTGCACATTCTTAGACACCACCATGTACCTCCATAAAACCTGCCACAATACAGCCCTCAGTGACCTAATTTACTAGGGACAGGACACAAAAGTATTAAAAAGTGAAGAATTCGGGAAACTACCTACATCCTGTGTTTATTGTATGATCTGCTAGTACATGTTTTGGAGCTCCTTTCGCTGGAAACTCAGAGACTTGCCACCAGAACAGCAAGCTCTTCAAGCTTAGCCCAAACTTGTGTTAGCAGCACAGATGAAGGATTAGAAATGTATGAACTCTTTTCTCCCAGCTTTTGTTGAGCAAGTTAATTTCTTCTATTGTTACTTGTAGAAGTGGTTCTTGGCGACTGTTTGCAGGTACCTTGCTATCGGAGAGCAATGCCCACATGGTCACAGGATTCCCAGTCTGCTTAAAAGACCAGCATGACTTACATCAAGGAGAGACTGCTGTGTGTTCAAGAATAGTTTCTTATGGTTTGCTTCTAAAAGTTAGGTCAGTCTTCAAAACCACAATGTTCTCAATGATAAACTCTTTCCTGTGTATCCTTCTATCCATAAAGCAGAAAGCAAGCAGGCTGTGGCTCCTTAAAGCAGCCTTAAATACAGACATAATCCTCCAAGCCTGGGACCATAAAGGGGTTTTTACTCCTGCAGTTTTAAATCCACTTGCCTCAATGGCTTTGTCCACACAAGACATGTTTTTGCTGCAGTCCTGTTGTGTCACATTCATACTGGCCAGCTGAAGACCTGACTTGTGTCAGACAAAAGCACTTTAAAACCTTATTCCAAGCCTCTGTAGGCCATGCAGTACACTGCTACCACAATGATAAGAGCAGAGTTAGGTGGACAAGCACAGAGCTACAAGCTGATGTCAGAATCTTTCCTTTCCTTCACTGAATACTGGAAAAGTCCATGTCTCTTCAGCAAGCACCCAAGTAACTTCATCTGTGAGAAGGCCTTTTTCCTCAAAGATTAAACAAAAATTAACCCAAGTCAATTAATTGACTGGTAATAAATATACCTTTCTTGTAGTTTCTTTCCCATTATGCCCAGTTTCTTTTCCCATTATGCCCTTGCAGCTTCTTTCCCCATTCGTTGCAGAAAGAAGCCATGCAGACGGGCAGATTTATTTAGGTTGAATAAAATGTTGTGGAAAGACCCATATCCATGATATTGACATTGTTCTCCAAGGACCCCATTCAGAGGTTCTTTTAATGTTAAAGTTGCATCCTTCAGGTCTGGGGAAGGATATGTTAGCAGCACAACTTTCAGGGGCCAAGATGCCAAGGCGACATCATCCCATACTACTCTGTTTGAAGCCACTCCAATAGTAGGATAAAATCACCTCTATCAGAATTGCTACTGAAGAGAGATCCCAAAGAATCTCTGAGGAGAAAGCCATATACCTTGCTTTTTTTTTTTTTTTTTTTTTTTCTACCAGGAGACATGTGAAATGCCTGCAGTTTCTTGGGTAATTTTCACTCTTTCTTTAGAGCTTGCCATGTTAATAGGCAAAGGAAGTTCAGCTTTGATTTCCTGATGCCTGGAAGCCCAGTAGGGGACCACCTTAAACTGCAGGCTACCAGTTTGCCACCAATATACAGTGCTCCACGTCCAAAACTGATAGGCACCACCAGCCTGCATTTTGTGTGATTGTTTTTTCTAGAGGACGTAATCTGGTCTGTGGTGTTTTCCCTGTACAGTAAACTCACACCATGCCTGAGGAGGAGCTGAGATTTCAGTCAGGAAATCTCTGAACAGTAACTAAGTACTTCCAACATCGGCTATAGTTGGCTCTGTAGTTTCATCTACAGATGAATCATCTTGAAGAATAAACACCCTGGGTGGGGCATGGATGGGTCTCCCTCCTTGCCTCCACCTCCGGTGCTTTGACTACTTCAGCGTTTTGATTTTTAAAACATATGTCTAACAAATGTAGCAGTGGTAATGAGGAACATGTCAATCTGCCATGTTTCCTGTTCAAATTTCCGTTTTCATTTCTAAGGTTCAAGTACATCTTGATCCCCATGAGATAAATGTGAGCAAGTACAACAGAAGTGTAGAGCGGAGAAGAGGTGAGAGCTCAGAGCCATAATGAAAATCATTGCACATCACAGTCAGGGTCTGCTATGGTATAAGGCTAGTCCAGCAGTCCCATCTCACCTTGATGGACCGGTTGAGTCAAAAGACTTGACCCTTAGTTTTGGAAGGACCTATGTACGACCCCAGGGGTGTCTGACAAATTTGCTTTCTGCTGCCAAAGAGACAGTGAAGGTTTCTGTGGCCAAACTCTCCATGTCCCTCTCCTTTCCAGACTGCATCTAACAATTATGTCAAACTTTTTTGACTGCTGAAGGCCACATAAGCTATTGTTTTACATGTCTGAACTGTCCTGTGCTATGTCTTCTGGTGCCCAGACCCCTGCCTGCCTCAGTGGATGGCGCTGAGACCTCACAACTACAACAGGACATTGCCACAGATTACATAAATATGCAAGCCATCCTTTCATGCAGGAAGGGAGATGTTTCAGATGCTTCAGGAGAGATAATTTACCCTTTTTCATATACAGCATGCATGAAGCACCCTTCTCTATCATCAGCCTCACAGCTAAAATTTTACCAGCCTGAAAATGCTATTCCAGCCCCTTAGCATTCACTCTTTGGTTCTTATAGTACAAAAAGTACACTTTTACTCATTCTTTCATTCACAGACCAGTTTCTAGATTTTATGAGTCAATTCAAATCAGTCCATCCTGACAGACTTTTGTCTGATATTTATTCTAAGAACATCCGTACTAACTTTCAGATTAGAATTACGAGAAATAAAAAATCATGGGGGGAAGGGGAAAGGAATAGAAAGAAGATCATTATCTAGGGTTGTATGATAACATTTCAGAGATTTCCAAAAAGTGGCAAACAGAACTACAGAAATGTTGACTGGTTTTGCCAAAACCTTTACTTGAAAAAGGACAGTCCATATTTGGATGTCTTTGGGTTTCTAGGACAAGCAGGGGAGAGCTGCACTATTCAGGAGTGGCAGCTGGATGCCAGGAGTGCGTGGAGAAGTGCATTGAGTGCCTCTGTGTCAGCACCACATTGCTTCCTCCCCCCGTGCTGTGGTACCAGTCTCTAAGTAACCACACCTGCTCTTCTTAGTCTAAAAATGCTGGTGTTTTCTTTAATTTAAACCAGTTGTACTTCAGAATAATCTTATCTGATAGACCTTGGCAAGCCATGATTAAGCTTTTTCTTCCCTGTATCACCATGGGGAAATGATAAACACCAAGAGAGCAAGTCCCAAGACAAAACTGCAGAATCTGGTGGTGGAGCGCCCAAAGCAACACCCATTTAATACGCCAACCCATTGTATTAGCAATAAACTTCCTTCTGTCAAATTTTTAAAATACACAGCACTCATAGGATGTTGATTAATAATTAGGGATGCACCAGCAACCAGGTATTAATCATTGCATAGCAATTTATCAACATATTTCAGCTGGGGAAAGGGAAGCCTCATTTAAAACACTGGACACTGTGACATTTGGGCTGGCAGGGGACAGTCTGGCTGCGTCTTGCCTAAGGTTGAGCAGACTGATCAAGTGTCACACTCTAGGTCACCCTGCAAGCCCATGGCTCAGGAGGGATTACAGCATGGCAAGATCCTTTGTGACACTCTCTTTTGCCCTCTGAACTCTAGACCTCATGGCTCCTCATCAAAATATGACCTGCTTAGATAAAAATATCCAGTATTGTTTCACTCTGGAGCAACTGGTATGCAAAATAGCTACAGCCTGGGTTTGCTTTGCTCTCAGTGAGCAGCACAGGTTTTCTGCCCTGCCTGTGTTACTTCCAGCATGCTGCTACTGGCAAAATTACATAGCTAAATTACTAGCCAGAATAACTAGAAATAAGAATGAGCTCAATCAGCATATATTGACATAAACACACTTCACCATGTCATCAACATCTGGTAGGATCAGACTAATCAATCCTTACAGAAAAATCATCATCTGCCTGAGAGGACAGGAGGAGGCAGGCAACACACTGGGCTCACTGAGATTAGGGTGCCTCAGAAAGTGCTGGCATCACAACCTGTGCGCATGTGCGGTGGACAGATCAACTTTTGTGAGCAAGCAGTTGAAGGGTTCAGACACATAGTCTGTGTACAGGGCTCAAGGAGTTACTCTACATCTGCCACACCTCTGTAATTGTCCATGTCTGCACTTTTAATCTGTTTCAGTTTAAGCTTCTTTCATCAAGTTTTCAGCTAAGTGTCATTACCTTACAGCTAGGGTAGACCAAGAGCATACATAACAAACAGCTACTGGGGCTGCCATGGCTCAGCTGACACATGGTGATTTGTTATGCCACTATTACTTGCTTGTATGGAGAAGCATTATGTATAGGAGACTCACACAGTCAGCTGAAAACAAAGAGTAGTGGGTGCAAACTACCTCACTCCCTTGATATTTTCTGCCTGAAATTCAGAAAGCTCGGGATGTTTCTTTAACAAAGTATAGATCTTTGGAGTGGGAATAAAATCTTGGGTTGGGTTATTAAGATGATGCTACTTATGTATATTTTCAGCATGAAATCTTCCACTGAAAGTTTTGCTGCCTGGAGCTAGAGAGATCAAAGAGCTGGTAGTGAGTTACGAAGTATTCCCTGTCTCAAAGTAAAGCACTTTGCAGAGTCTTTAATGTGGAATGGGTGATCTTTACAATGAAGTCATAAACCTAAAGCCATTGAACTCCACAGGAACTGAGTCCTCAAGAGGCACTCAGAAGAAAACAGCTGATGTCACGACACTTTTGGATTTCCTCTAAAATGCTCAGTTTTGACTAAGGCTGCAATACAGCCCATGCATCAACAGTGTCTTCCTGCAAATGAGGAGTACTCATGGCAATTCAAAGCTCAAGAAGGGACCATCACCCTGCCATGAGGAGTTTAATAGAACTGTACTATTATCTGAGGACAAGGGAGCTTGAAGAGGCCTTTTAAGCTGGAAGGAGATCATTCATTTCTCACCCAAAACACCTAGGACTCTCAAATGTGGAAGTCTCTTTAGGTTTCATCTGCTTTCAGGGATTACTGCAATCGCAGCTCCCCACCACAATTTTAAGACCTCACTTTTCTTTTGGTACTTTAACATCCCTTCTCTAAAGAGAAAAGCAGTAACTAGAATTCCCTACTGGAGGTGTTTGGAGGTTTGATTTATGCCTGCTCAACAACTTAAGGCCTTCAGATAGAAACTGAAAGAAACAAAAAGGAGGGTCATTATTAACAGGTATGGTCCCCCTGTGGCAGAACATCTTCTGCTACAGAAAAAACCTCAGCACTTTCTGTTATTACTTGAAGTCATGTAGTATGGAGATCCTGGTTTTCTCAGCAGTTAAATCTCAGCTGTTACCAAAAACATTCCCATAGTGGAAGAGCAAACACAAATACTCAGTGCTTTACTAGCCAAAAAAAGAAGTGTTTGCTAGCAAAGCTTTGAACAACAGGCTGAAAATCTACTTGCTTAAACCAACACATCGTGGTGTGATAGACAGTTGAGTGTTCAAAAACTGAAACAAATTGGGTTGTTTTTCTTTCCTTCTCTTTAGACCTGCACATTGTGGTGACAATAAAGCCACCTGGGGTGAAAAGAATCATAGTTGTGCCTCCATTAGCTTTGTGTTGCTGACAGGACCTCTCTTTCGTATTCTATTACTCTGCCACTCCCGTAACAGAGCAATGTGGATCCAGCCCAGCCAGCAGGTTTTGCCAGCCAGAGAAACTGAGGTATCCTCCCAGAACATCCCAAGCCAAGGGTATGCTGGATCCAGTTGTCCAAGGAGTCAAACAAAAAGATTATTTTTGTCAAAATATCTGGTTAGGGGCAAGGTGAACCACTTTAATTCCTCAAAAGAGAGCTCATGAGCACAGTCTCAGGATGCCCCAGTACAGGTTTCTGGCTGGCAATAAGGTCACAGTTTCTTTATACCTCATAAAAAATGTGGCCTTGTGCCACCAACATTGTAAACAGCCCTTATCATTTCCACCAGGACTGACCAAAACATGCAGAGCCTCCATTCAGCCACTCTCTGCCTTTCCCCAAGGCAATCACCCATCTTTTCAAGCATTTCAGGAACGCACTAAGTCATTCTAGACATGCTTTACTATACAGCTAAAGAAATGACCCCTTCTGAGCACCAAGCAAAATAAGCACTTGGGAACAATTGGAGGAAGTACACCAAACAGTCACTCCTGCAGTAATTATCATCATTCACTTGGGGAGAGGGGGAGCAGGGGAGCACCCTAGCTAGGACCACCCTCTCTTCTGAGACCAGGGTCTGCTCCCATTGTTCTCACCAAGAGCCATGCCACCGCCTCCAGCAGGAGCAGGATCAGGCCTTTAATCCTCATTTCCTCTTGGCCGAATGAACTGCAGTGTATGCCAGTGACAGCTAAATGAAGGATTTCTTTTTCCAGAGGACCGGCAACAGCTCTTAACTCATAAACTCAAGGTAATTGACATTACAAACAAGCTTTACCCACAGGGACCCCAGAGCAGTCAACAATTGTGCTTTAATGAGTAGGAAGGGAGAAGGGGGGAAGACTTTGCACGCCTCAGTAGGACGTTCTAAGAAAAGCTCTCTTTCCCTTTTCCAGGCAAGGCAATGATTAAAGTCTGTGCACGAAACCTGGCAAGGAGGGAGGCCTTGCTGAAAACGCCTTTCTTCCTGGCTTTCCTGTGGCAAAAAACAAGGGGGATGAAAAATGGTTATTGGGACTTGAGAAGGATGACAGCAGACAGTTAACAAACCCAAACAATGAAAGAGGAAGCCAAGCTTAGATGAAAAAGTTGAAGATCCCAGAGCTCTGGAGTTTTGCATAAAAAGGACATCTAACAGATTTGGAGTACTAGTATGGACTGCCACAGAAGGGCAGAATGTAGGGTAGAAGTGCCAACCCAGCTATTCTATGAACTCAACGAAACAACTTAAGAGGGTATCCTGCCTCTCATTCTCTCTTCTGTTTCTCCTCCTGGCTCAGCAAAGCCATGGTTGGTTGGAAGCACGGTATAAGCACTTCACAGAGCAACACTGGTCCTGACCACAGAAAGGAAATGAAGTAAAAGAGTCATATACTAGAGCATTGCTGCTTGCAGGACTGCACTTATCAATGTTTATATGACACTACTCAATCTCCATTTAAACTTTTGGGCAAAAAAAAGTATTCGTACTTCATAAAGATATTTTTGTTCAAATAGCTTCTTCTCCTGAAAGCCTAAATGAGAGAAAGCTGACCCAGAAACTGACAAAATAGTTAAGCATATACTCCATACTACATATTGCCAACTTATTAGAAAAAGAATGGCATAATGAAAAATACTATTGTTCATCTTTATCAAAATGTTAGTGCTGCTGACCATGAGGGTCCCTGCCTAGCAAGATTTTCACTTAGATTAGGAATGACAGGGAGATACAGATAGGCAGAGAAGCAGAGGACAACTGGGGTAATGGACAGTGGCCTTAACCCACCAGCTACCTAAGGGATATTGTTCTCTGAAGAAAGTGCTGTTTTTCTAGAGAATTAGCAATTATCCAGTCAGGACAAACTTTACCAAATGACATAGCTCAGATTTGGTCACATCCAGGAGGGTGAGAGGCAGAGACACACTTTGTAGATTCAAATGGCATGAAAGATTTTGGAAAGCAGGAAGCAGTCCACAGCTATTACAAATGCTGTGTGTTGGCTGATGGTAACAGATCAATGCCAGGCAATTGTGGCAAGTAACAGCAGTTTTCTGGGGTGATACAGCTATTTGGCAGATGTAATAGACATCTGTTTGCTCCGCCAGAACTGGGAATGGCAAGTCAGTGGCAGGACCATCATGTTCACTGAAGGTAGCTAGGGCTGATGTAGCACCACGCTTTTGCTAGCATTGTGCTCTAAATACAGTAACCCTGTGCAGAGCAAATTAGAGACAAATGTACAGTGTGCAATCTATTGTACAGAAAAAGACTGTGAATTACCTAGATGGATAATATCATTTTGCTTGAGACCTCAAACTGAACCCGGACCTCACTCACAACTTTGAAAGGCCAGTGCATTATCTGCTAAGCCACCCATCCTACTGGAAAATCTTCTCCGTGTTCATGCAAAAGGAAAACAAAACCCAGACTGCTCTGGGCTGTAAGCCAAATCTGAACACAACACACACGCTCCCCAATAGGCAGGGAAAGTGCTGCACCAGGGTTTGACTATTATGAGCAGGCATTGATGGTTGCAAACTAGGATTTGCCACAAAAGTCTTTGCTGACAGCCTGGGTTTGTAAGCTGCAGGTAGATTTCCTCACGAGTGCTATTGTATTCCTCCAGAAGGGAAGGCAAAGCTGGAGTATACCAGCCCTCAGTGGACCAGCAGCATTTGCAAAGACTCTTGGAATGCAGGGCACTATCTTGTTTGTACTTTTATTCTCAGCTCTTGTATATTTTGCTTTATGAAAACAGGTACAGAGAGCAGCCAGGCACTCAGAACAAGATTTTCTCTTGCTTTGTTCCTTGCTAATCTCTGGTCAATGCAGTCACCTGTGAAAGCTGTTTCCTACATTCCATCATGGGAGCTTCCTCTTAGTTGGTGTTCAGTTGTTCCTCAACAACATACCCATGTGAGGACCCACTGCATTGTACATTCAGTGCTGTTTATGTCTTAATGATTTTTTGGTTTGCTCAGTATCAAAGCAAGGCACCATTTATTACACTTTATCTATATGAAAGACTCCCCTTGAGATCACAAATACTGTACCCATTTTCCGCTGGGCTATATTGCAAATAAGATGCTGAAGCACCAGTGCTTTGGTTATTTGTTAATAGTACTGGGCTGGCACTTAAAGAATTAGGTTACTCAAGAAGGACCCTGGGTTTCCTAGTCAGTCCTTGAGCAGGAAGCTGAGGACATCTGTGAGTACTCTGACTCTGACAAAGATTTCTGACTTGACTATTGAACAATTGTTATGTTAAACCCACACAAGCTGCAAGAACAAGGTAAATAATATTAATCTATTTGAGCTGAGGATCAGAAGAGTCAATTCATCATGGCTGGCAACATGGTTTCCAGTCTTCACATGAAGGTTAGCGCAGGTATACGAAGGTGCCACTGTACATCCCTGTCAGGAAAACCAGGGAGTCCCACCACAGCAGCAGAGGTCACTTTCCCTAGGGAGAGTGAGAGTTTCTCAGCTCAGGCTTCTCGCAACTTCTTCTTCAGAGAAAACAGACCCATTGATCTTCCTAGTGGTATGTCCAAGGAAAACAGCCACAGTGATGAGGGATGGCAACATCAATGTGACTGAAGGCAAACCTCTGCAAATGAACCACCTTCACTGGCACCAGAGGGTACCATCTTCAAGGTCACATAGCAACTTGTGATAGGATTTGTTTATCATGAAAAGACTTCCAAAAAGGTAAACGAGGTGCGTACACGGTGCTGGAAGGAGCCTGCCAGCATCATGAATGGCAGAACGAAGGGATTATTTTTTGGATCCATGAATAAAGACTAAGATGGACATGGAAAGAGCAGGAGCTGTTTGCATCTTTGAAAGAACTGCAGTGCTGTTCTGCATTAATTGTATTTATATTTATGCAGCACAGACATCCTGGGACGCTTGAAAATTCATGTATAACATTGCGCATTGTGCATTACATATCAAGAAAGATAAGGCGCTGAAGTCCAAGTGCATGTGGCAGACAAGCCTGATTCATAGAAAAAGAAATTTACTCAGAGGCCTTCCAAGTAAACCTCTATTTTTATAAGAAACGCATGAATTGCATGCATCAGCCACTTCTGCATAGCAAACTGCTTGGCTTATCAGTTTCAGAGTGGTGGAAGGCAGTATCAGTTCTGTCTAGATTTGTATCTGCAGCCCCAGAATATAGAGATAAAACGAACTTCTGTTTAGACTGCCAGGCCAATACCCTTACTCTCTTACTAAAGTTATTTGATCTTTTACCAAGTAGGCATTGCATGAAAGAGATTAAATGACACTTTTAAAAACCATTAAAATGCACACTAGGAAACAATGCGCATCATCACTAAAGCTGTAGCTGTGGATTCTTTGTTCACACCAAAAGAGTAGCGTGAGGCCTTAAGGCTTGTCAGAGGAACTGGAATGATTCCCAGGCACCTATGCTTGGAAGAGAAGTGAGTTTGCATCTGGTAGAGTGGAAACTTTCTTAAACCTTGGTATTTTGGAACACTGACCCCCAACCAATCTTTGCTACTCAATGGGTAATAGCTACTAGCCTTGGGAATTGCTACAGATTACTCCCCTGGAGCACAGTTCCCATTGGAAGTGTCTTTGTGTACTACCTTGTTTGAATTTCTTGCCTCCTTGGAGACAGAGTCCTATGGGTGGAACTCACCTGGCCTGTCACTGGATGCTGGATGTGCTTGGGCTCTGTAGGTCCAACAGGGATGGACATGAGAGAGCTCGCAGAACTTTAGCCTTTCCAGATCTCTGACGAGTGCCTCCCTCAGCCAGGCCAAATTTCCATCCTGATACTGCAGGAAACAGCAAGTGCTGCATGCCACTTGCATATACCTTCACCTAGTCTTGAAGTCTGAAACAAGACCAGCTTTACAGGGATTCAGCAATAAGCTGCTGTAGATGAATATGATTTTAAAAGAGGGCTCCCTTCCTTCTCCAAAATACAGCTTGCTTCCTGAGATCCCAGGCAGAAACAAAGCAAGTTTCCTCATCTTCCTGCCCATCACTAAGTAATCCTGTGGTTACCTAAGAAAGGCGTCAGTTTCTCAGAGCCACTGAAGAGTCCCTGTGTCTGCTCTGAGTAGTAGTAACTTTAGGTACTCAGCACCTGAATCATATGGATTTAGGATTACTGGATTCCCTGTAATCAATCATTTTAAGCCAGTCACAGTGTAAAGAGACTTAGCCTGAGGGGCATGCATCAAGTAGGGACCAGAATTCTGTGGGCTGCAGCTGCCACAATGGGACATGTAAATGTCTCATCAGCAATGTGAGCTATCTAAAACTGATGCAGACATTTGGAGAAAAAGAGAACAGCAGTTTGAAATCAGCATCTTCTGCTCACCATGCTGGGCCAGCACAGTGCTGGTGCATAGTCCACTGCCGCTCATCAGCCACGAGATGCACACACCACCTACAACAGCAACTGCTATTCAAAGAGATGGAAGGAGCCAGTTCTTTGTCATTAATAAAAGGAAGAGTGTCTATTAAAAATAAAAGGCATCACAAAACAAACAAAATGATTCATTGGGATTTTAGAACTCACCTCCAGACACAGCAGGAGGGGAAGAGCTTGGCATTGCCCATTCTGGCTGTAGAATGGGATCAGCCCAAGAAAAAGCATGTTCCCACAGTAGACAATTTGAGCTTGTTTTGTCAGACACTGAGGTTCAAATGACCTTTCTTTTTTGGCACAGAATTTTGGCAGCCTGCAGAGTGCTGGTGCTAAATAACAGTAACATCAGCTTTTCCCTGGTACCACATACAGTAAACAATGCAAACAGTGTTTCAGGGAATTGATGGAGCCGAGTTGCCGATTGGGATCCAGAGATGGATCAAACTTTGGTTAGCAAATGAATAGCTCCTATTTACTTGTAATCTCCATCATCATGGAGGATACAAATATGCATGTGAGAGTAACTTCCGCAAAAAGATTTTTCACCTTTCTTCTGATCGTGCTCTGCTTCTTCAAATGCCCTCTTAGATGTCACCTCTACAGCTAATACGTCATGTATAAAAGGCATCCAGTCACAGGATTACTATTGAGAAGCAAATGTACAGTGTTAACAGCTACAGGAAAAGCAACCATAATACTGCATTGCAGGGTTTCCACTGGAAATAATCTCTTAGTTCAGCTGTTGTGTGTTTCTGTCCTTATGTCAACTTTTTGTTTAACAACTTTTGAATCCATAGGACAATTTCAAGGAATTTTAGCAGAGGAATAGAGATATTTTGCACACATCCTTCTCACGACGTTTGTGAAAAGCTACGTGAGGAAATAGTCTTTCTTGAGGTCTGATACAGAAGGACCCCACTGTCTGGAATCTCTCAGTCATTATTAGTCATTACAGAACCCAAGCAAAGGCTTGGTCAGCTTCCTGTCTGGTCTGCATCTTATTGAACTGTGCTGCACTCCAGAAGACTGAGCATGCAGGTATCTGCAGTTCACTCAACTTCCTACCAAGAGCAGGCATGTCAGAAGACCAACAGAAAGCAAGAACAGACATTCCAGTTGGAAAAAAATCAATCCAGAAAGCTAAGTGGAATTATCTGTTGATCAGCTTAGCTTTAGATTCACCCTGGGCAGCACGGCAAAAGGCTCGCTAGGAACTCTCAAAGACACAAGAAAGGTATTGCATGGCTAAATATCACCTGGAAATGTTCAATTTATTTCCTAAAGACACTGTCTCTCTCAAATGCTCCAACAGGTTTGCTTTCCATTTGGCTGAATTTCAGACTGCCCTGCTCCTGACCTCCCTGTTAAAAGACACCTTTCTAATTAATCGTTTTACACATTATTACAATGTTTAAATGATTCCAGGTGGGAGCTCCCAAAGCAGCTGAAGGTGGAAAGTCAACACCTCATTTCCTTTTAGAACCTTTGAAGATCCCATCTAATGGAGCTGGAGGATTTTAAAAGTTGAAAACAAAATTGCAAATAGTCCAACATACTCTCTCAGTTCGATACCCAAAAAAGCTAGAGCCTAGAAGGCAGATTTAGCAGTACCTGAGTCCTTGACTGAATTTAGGAAAGTGTCAGAGGACACGAAGATAGCTACAGTCTGTCTGCGTGTGGGTTTATGTCCCATCACCTAAAGTTTACACCACCTTGTATTTGTGTTCTGCTTTTGCTATAAGGTCACGGCAGTATGGTGAAAACTTGCATCCTATGGAGCCAGTCCTGGAGATGTGAGCCATAAGAAGACTGCTCTGACCATCTTCTAGACAGGGAGCATCTCATCCCCATTATATTATCACTCAATCTCACATCTAGTGCTGAGTTAGCTTGGCACTGCTGTTTGGAAGGCAGGTGCACCTTTCCAGCCAAAGGTAGCCATGGTCCTTGCCCGAACTAGTCAGTGCTGGATCACTGCTAGTAATCTGGGTCACACTGCCAGGCAGAAGTGTCTCCCTCATGCCTCCTCCTGGGATGCTTTTGTCTACAGATGCACCTGCACATCTGGGTCTCCTGTGGGACTTGGAAGTGGGAGGTGTTTGCATGTTTGCTGAGTTGCTTGTGTCTGGGCACTCAGCTTTATTATGCATTTTACAAAGGAAATATGTAAAAGAACTGTTTTCTAGCATGTGGTACTTGGACCTCTCCAACTCTAAATTAGAAACAGCAGAACAGAGACCAGTGTCAGGCCTCATCTGTCTGATGTACCCCTTGGCAAAGGAGAATGAAGGAGCAAGGAACACATCAGCACCTTCCACTTTCCAGAGAGAAATCAGATGTAAAAGCCCTCCTTTGAAAGTAAAATTGCTTTTTGTATTGACCTGAAATATAGTGAGGCACATCAGGAGGTATTTGTCTTCCGCTGAAAACTGATGGTACTGTTTTTTCCACAGAAAGCACATATGTGCATTACTACTTTTGATCTGCTCAAGTATAACAAATACTGACTTAACCCCATGGCAGCAAAAAACATTAAGATTTATTCAAGAAAAACTTGCACAGGATCAAACCCTACTACATCCTGCATAACTTCTAAGGAAGGTACTTATTTTGCAATACCAAACTACTGCTCCTTTTCAGAACACAGATTTCTTTTTCTGAGAATAGTGACTGCCAGGCATTTCTTATAATCTGGCCATAGACTATCTCTCTGTATATCTTTCTGTCTGTCCATCTACTTATCTATGTGGTACTATTCATGTAGACCTAGTCATATCTCACCACTGAGATAACTGTAACACCTCAAATATAAATAACCTAAAACACCTCAGAAAGGTAAGAGCAACACATCCTCTTCCTTGGTGAGAAACACCAGTTCCTTTCTGTGGATACAGCTTACATGAGGCAGAGCGCTGAACAGAATCATCCAGGAGTCCCACTGGCAGTGGGAATTAAAAGGGAGCTATACTAAATGAAATAATAACCTATTTTCCTATTTGATAGAAAGCAGAAAAACGGAAGGCCAGAAGCTATCTACGGAACCAAGTAGACCATGGATCAGTTTAGCTAGCAACAGACATTTGGTCACCTTACGTAAAAATAAGTCACTCATATTCAGATATGTAAGCAAAAACATCATCTTCTCAGAAAATAACACTCTTACCAAACTGTGGTGGAGGCACAGTATGTCCACATAGAAGTCAGCAGCAGAGATCAAATTTGCTTGGGTATGGTCAGATGAGTCAGGAGTACGAGCAACAATTTTCAGGACCTCATAGCAGCCTTCCAGTATCTGAAGGGGCCTATAGGGATGCTGGGGAGGGACTCTTCATGAGGGACTGTAA
>JASSUY010031483.1:9562-23547 GCA_032466535.1 Forpus xanthops | reverse complement strand
CGCCTCAGCACCCTCACAGGGAAGAGCTTCTGCCTAAGAGCTCATCTCAGTCTCCCCTCTGGCAGGTTAAAGCCATTGCCTTGTCCTGCCCCTACAGGCCCTTGTCCAAAGTCCCTCTGCAGGTTTCTTGTAGCCCCTTTAGGTACAAGAAGGCTGTGTAAGAAACCATCTCATATCCTCTCCATCAAAACAGAGCACAAACACTGTATGACTGCCCTGTCTTCTCAACACTGTTCTATAATGCTGTTTCTGTCACAAATCTGAAACTCCCAGGGGATTTCAGGACATTTTCTGTGAGCTTGTTTGGTTTTTTTTTTTAGGGTGATAATTCATGCAAATAAGCCACCCCTCACAACCATTTAACATTTATTATACCATTACCCTAATTTCTGTTTTGTAAAGCCTTAAAGGATGGAGCTGAGAGCTCAGATCCATTGCAGCAAGTGCTGTAAAGACACACAGTAGAAAGCAGTCCTTGCTTCAACGAATTTACAGTCTGAATATACAAAAGGCAGGAGAAAGGCAGAATTATTCTCCAGGCCCCACCAAAACAGCCAATAAACAGCCCCCCACTTCCTGCTGACTTGTGCTCCAGAATGTCAGCTTCATTTTCAAACAGCAACAACAGCCAAAGGCACTCCTAGCTCCTGTGGTTGCAAAAAGACACATGAAGGCACATCAAATGAATGCAATCACATTTACCAAGCCATGCAGATTACTTCGGAAGGTGACATAGTCAAATAACCATACATTTCTGCAGCCACACATTTGTGTAGCAACTGTTGGTCCAGATCTCCCTTACTCCATCCCACCTGAAGTTGTGACTTATCCTCCCTGTTTTCCCATCCCAAATCCACATTAACATGTGCATTTCCATCACTCTTGCAGGTAGTCAGCTACTACAAGTTTTGGCAGCTGGAGGTGTCCTCCTCATGTTCAGCAGCAGAAACACAACATGGATAAAAGAGGGGGATTGCAGATGAACTGCACTGGAATCAGGACCCAGAGGAACAGATTAATGGGAATACGCACAGAGAGAATAATATCCAACAAACCCCTCTACGATCCCCAGCAACACCTCCTACCAGCTCATGTCCATGAAACATCTGCAGCCTGGGGAACAAATGTCACGGAAAGGAAACAAAAGAGCTTTGACCACATTGTTTAGGTCTGTACCACAAAACACATGTATCTCCTGCAGCACCCCCACCACACACACAGAGCCTGTGCGACTTCAAAGTCAGTGCTTGAGCCAAAACTAGATCTTCCTGAGTGAAACCAGTACTGTCCCCACTACCTTATCCTTCTTTTACAACAGGACATGTTGTGTGCTGGTAAACTTCCTACCTGGATACAATTACATGTGCTGAAAGCATAGACAGGCCTTCAACAAAAAGCCAACCCCACTCCTGTCTTTTCATCTTGAGAGAACGCGGTTGATAAAGGTGCTGGTGGGGACATGACACACTGGAGAAGGTACTGGGGCTTTCACCACCTGCTGGCACACTCCAGGCACATCCAGCTCTGCCAGCATCACCTCCCCTGCCAGCAGGAAATAAATCTTGTGGTTTTAGAGTTGGAGAGTGAATCCATATTCAGTTAGGAATTTATGGTGACTTTATGGATCCCACAAATGCTTCACTACCACCATTTTCTGGAAGCTGTACAATTCCTGCAGTTCATTCACTGCCTTCAATTGCCTTTTTTTTTCAGGGAAGCACTTCTAATTGCTTTCTTACAGATAGGGGTTTCTGTAAAGAATAGAATATGGCTCATACCATATAAAACATTACCATAGCCTTTTCAACTATATATAGCTTTCATAGCTAGTTTTAATTTCCCCAGAGTATTTATCCCAAAGGGTTGAAGTCTGCCCCTCATGTAATTCCCATAGATACACACCTAAGTGTTTTCAACACAATAATCACAGCGCTGCAATTCAAGCAAACGTTTCACATACAATTCCCACCATCTCACAAGGGCCTTTTCCTTTCAGTGCAGTGAAATGTTATAGCAATAAGCAAATACCTGTGCAGTTTGGGCTGGTTTACAGATATCCAGACGATGTTTCCAGCCCCTACATCCCCATGGCTGTTTGTTTGTTGTGGGGTGGGTATTTTTTGTTTTTTAATATTGCATCAGATTGTTCCACTCTTTCCCTGGGAAACATTTGTACACATTTCTGCACCACAAACACTGCAAAGCCAGTATCAGTTTTCTTCCTTTATATTAGCCCCTCCGGTACCTTTACTTTAACCCAGAATGAATCACTGGCCTCCCAGTCATTTCAGTGTTGAGAAATGGTGTAACTCACATTTCAGAGGAGGCCTGGTTTCTGCAGACAGGTTCCTCCACTGCCAAGCAGCTGGTGTGATGGCTCTGCTTCCTCTGCACTTGCATCCCATCCAGACAGCCCCTGGCAACTCCACCGCTTTTGCTCCCACTCTGCATCCAGTATGCTGGCAAGAAAACTCCACTGCAGCCGGTGCAGCACACCAAGGAACAGTGAGGAGACTCCAGTCCTCCCACCAGCATTATGTGCTTTCACCATACAGGGTCAGGTTGTACTGTGAGTTTTCACTGCCAACTCCGACTCCGTGTCCTTTCTCTGTCCAAACTGCTCATCTCGTTCATTAACTGACTCTGTCGCCCTGCAGAGACAGAAACATCCTTACCCTCTACGATCCTCATAAACAACAATCAAAACAGGCAACATAACAACACAGCACGCAGAGGCTCATAAGTGTCTGCATTAGACCAGTGAAACGTGAGTTGTGGTTTGGACTGTAGCAGTCTCAGACTGATGACAGTGACTTTAGCCCAGCACAAAGCTCAAGGTACTGTTTACAGTGCTGGAAAATAGAGGGGAATACAAAAGACGTATCAGTGAGCTGAGGATTTGAGTCCTGTTTGGTCCTCTCCTGCCTGGCCAGCAGAAAAGAGAAACCCATCTGTGAGTGCAGTAGCATCAGCAATTCTCACAGGGGACCCAGGGCAGGCAAAAGTACTCGACAGTCAAGACTCAACATTGGTTGTGTTCCTCTGCATTATCACCAGGTAACTGCAGACAGACACGTCAAATTTGCTGACTGCAGCACCTCTTTTGGGTCTGTGGACGTCACCCTCAAGCCCAACCAACACTTTCCAAGCTGCCTTTTTCTCTGCTAAGGGAATGGGAGCAGTAAAATGGAAAGACACCAAATGACCCACGAAGCTGAAGTGTGACTTTGTGCACAGAACAAAAGTATTCCAGTGTTTAAAGTGTGATGGAGACAAAGACAAATGGAGACTGCTTTTTTACATGGAGTCATATGGGAAGAATGAAGGGTAGTAGACACAAGTTACTCATGGGGAGATTTTTGTTGGACACATAGGGTGACATTTTTCCCAATGAGATCAGACAGCCATTGGAATGACCTCCTCATGGAAATGGTGGATTCCCAAATGGTAAGATGCAGCAGGACAGGGTGCTGGGACATCTAGTCTAAGAAAGGTTGGACCAGATGATCCTTGAAGTCCCTTTGAACCTGTGATTCTATAATTAACATGAGAACTGAAAAGAAAATTACTATTTAGGAAGCAATGAAAACAGCAAGAAGGAGAGAATCGTTTTAAAGAAAATAATAAGGCCTAGCAAAGACTTATTGTCCATTTTCCTGGTGAGAAGCCTCCTTATTTCACCAACTTTATTGGCTCCAGTCTCAGAAGCATTGTTATCCCCATTTAACTCACGAGAAACTAGGGCATAATAGAGGTTGTTTTTGAAAGGCCACACAAGGTTTGTATAGCGGAGCAAGAATAAAACATTTACAGCACTAAACACCCAGGCCTTTCTTCCTTAAGGCACGGGCAGGCTGAGATATTGACTTCTACAGCAAATCACTCTTGACAACTCTAGTAAATCTGTCTCAAGACAAGGGTATTAGAATCAGCCCACTACAAAACATGACATAAATCTGTCACAGGTTGAGAAGGTGTTGATTTGGCTATTAAAACCATTGAAATCTCCCATTACAAACCCCCAAACCTCAGGAATCACATCTGTTCCTTTCAGGGCATGATGCTCAGGTAGCTGAGGTCCATGAAAACGTTGATTTGGGTTAACATGTTTAATCAAGAAAATACAAGACTGAGACTCAAGAAATGCAGTTTTGGTCCATAGCTTTGACATGTTTTGTTGCTTTTGGCCACTCAAGCCCCCTCGGCTGCCAGGTTGGAATTGCTGCCGTCTTGTGTCCTTAGCTCATAAAGTTCTTCATGGAGAGGGTCATCCCTACAGGAATGCACAGCACACTGGGACCCAAGCCCTGAATCGGATCTGGAAGTCAGGTCACTTAACATACAGCTTATAATAACATCAGATACATTCTGACATCCCACACAATTCCAATGTTAGCTAAGGTTTAGGTCTGGGGGGTTTTGGTAGGAATTCGTTCTGGAATCTCACAGAGAACACTCAAAGTCAGGGGGAAGAAACAAAATCATTCAGTCCATGCTGGTCCCTGCCCTGCTCTGCCTGGGCCCTCCTCATCCTCACAACACCCAATACAGGTAACATGTTTGCAGGGGGGATCCTAAGAAACAAAACTGAATGAGTTTAAACATGGATCTCTTGCTAGTCATTTCAGCTGCATTACAGAGCCACTGTGAGCACTCCATGGGTAATACACCACACGCATTTCTCAATCAAACACAAATCTGAATGCATTTCTTGTAGCCTGTTATTTATGAGGGGAAAATATTCCCTGGTCTCTGGGCTGCTGAGAGCCCACCCTTTCTCTTCAAATCCTAGCTGCCTATTATTAGCCACCTCCTTTATAGAATGTCCCCCTCTGCCTCCTATATCCCATCACCTCAACTGTCCATCCTGCAGGGCTGTGTGGCAGAGGAAGGCACATAGTCCAGTACTGGCATTACAATGTGCACTTTGCTGCACACCTCTACACTTGGGATTATCTAATTACATAGGACAGAAACTTCACCCAAGCATGTATTTTCCTTAGACCCTGTTGCCACCAGCTCCTTTTGCTCCTCATTGGAACACAGTCCCCTCTTTTCTTTTATTTCCTCCTCCTCTTTTTTCCACATCGTTAAAAATTTATTATTTAGACTGATGATGACATCATCTGGAAAGGGACCCAGGCTCTGGTCATCGGGGCCTTTTTCTGCATTACAGAGAAGCAGTTTCTCCTCTCTCCCTTGCAGAACATTAATTTTTAAAGTAGGGCTTTGCTTTAAATACATGCAGCTCATTCTGCTTCCATCTGACGAGGCAGAGCCTTTCACCCAGGTCAGGTGCCTCTGGATTATGCTGCCTCCCCAAACCTTTACACACTCCCCCCATTGAAGCACTGGCTTCAGGGCTCTGCAAGGAATAGGAGGGAGTTTCTGTGTATATAAACTAACAATTGCATTTACAAGCTGTCCAGCTTTGCCATGCATTTTCAAATGGCTTGGAGTACACACAGGCCTGTGCCTGCAGGTACCCCTCAGGGGTAGGATCTCATCAGCTTTGTCTATAGATATTTTGTTTAAAGGAAGACTCCTTTGACTCATCCCTAAGGAACCTGAGCAGCCTTTCATGAGCATATTTCACCGTGCCTTGTTGCATCTTTATATCAACGATGCCGTGAATCCTGACAGCACCCTTTTAAGAGCTGTGATTTCCTCTTCCCTTGTAGACAGCAAGTCAAGTCTCTGCATTGTCAGTAGGATTACACAAGGCATTAACAAAGCAAATGCTAACTGTGGGTATTCACTACTTGCATCCTAGAACTGAAGGACTGGACCACATCCCTTTCAACCAGATGTGTATGTGAGCACCACAGCTCTGCAGGCTGGCTGACAACAGAACCACCAGCACTCGAGGCAGCACTGAGAGGCCTCCAAGAGATATAGAATCATAGAATCATAAAACAGTTAGAGTTGGAAAGGACCTTAAGATCATCCAGTTCCACCTCCCATGACATGGGCAGGTTATGAATGCTGTCACACAAGCATCACAGCAGGATTCAGGATGGAGCAGATGGAGCCTGGCACTGGAGAAGCTGCTGAGAACTGCATGTCTATAGGGTCCTTGCTTGCAGGGAAACACCTCTGGCCCTGCACAACCCATCATCCACAGCTCTAGGTAGTGCAACTCTGTGTTCATCCACTTAAACTTTAATCCAGCCTTAAATCTACAGGTAGTGGTTGTTAATTTTATTACAGGAGGAACCATGATTCTCCTCACTACATGTATTTCTCCTCCATTAGTACATGCAAATCCTGGCAAACATTTCTCTATTTAAAGTAGCATGTTGTTGCTCGCCAGTCCCTTCAGATAAAATAGATTTTATCACCCTCATACACATCTGGGTGCTCACAGAAGCACATGAGATCAGGATGGATGTGCAGCCATCCTGGAAACACTTTAACATGACATAGCAATTTAGGAGGAAGAAACAAGGTGTATGTTATCTGAATGAGGATGCAGAAGACACTTAAAGAATGGAGGTATAAACACCACTTACTTTTAGATACCCATCTTAGACTACATTATGAGATAGATCTCTTTAGACTTTTTATATACTTTGTGAGGGAAAGAAAACACTTCCAGAGGCAAGTAAGAGAAGAAACTCACATCAGATGTACTCCCCTTCACTGACTCAATGGAGAAACAAAGTGATGGAGACAGCCTCCTAAATAAGGTGCCACAAATAGCCACAATCAACACACAGAAGAGACTCACTGGAATATGTGTCTCATCAGGGCAAGGTGTTGCTCATCCAGCACACTGAAATCTGCCACGGGTGCTTTAATGAGCACAAGTGGCTTCAGCTTTGGTTTTAGGCTCACTTCAAGCACAACATCAGTCCTCAAACTGTGCTGGGGCACAAATTCAGGACAGGTCCATGAAGAACAGTGCTCCTCATTCAATCATTTCCATCTATTACTTTCTATAATGCCTTGGGTTTCACTGAATTTTCCACATCCTAGAACAAGCCCATCCCTTAGCTCATGAGCACTCAGAAGCTACTGAAGCCCTAGCACAGTATGTATGGATTCAGGTTTAAGAAAAAGAATTTGATATTCCTTTTTTATGTTATTATGTTCTTATATTGTTTTCTACAGCTTTCCAGTAGAAAGGAAAGGCTGTCAAAGCATGCACACAGAAAGCAGCATAACACATAGCTTCTGAGAAGAATGTGAAAAGCTCAGAAGCATGAACTGGCTGTTACATAGACACATGCTGTAATAGCTTCTTGGACTCGGTGATCCAGCAACACAGATCTGATTGCTGTCACAGCAATCCAGAATACCTTGTTCACTCTCAAACTCACTGCTTTCCCCTCCAGCTCCTCAACCTGACTGCTTGCAGATCCTAAGCTCTCTTCTAACTATCCAGTCTTCCAAGGGATGGTCTATACAACACTCAGTAATCCTTCCTTTCTGGCTGAAACAAACAAAACAGATGGGAGATGGAGATGAAACAAGGAATACAAGTAGGAAGCACAATCAAATTCATTGCACTGCACTCAAGAGTTGTAACGACAAGTTTTCTCCAAACACAAGTTCTCCAGGGAATGGCGAGGGCAGAGAAGGGAGGGTAAAGTGCTATATGGTCATAAACAGAAAGGAGAAGCCTGTAAAATAATCTCTGGGTGCAAATAGCCTCTAACTCTCAATCTCCCTTGCTTAGGTGCCTTGCTGTCCTCCATGAAGACCTCTGCTACCTTCACTGTCACTGCTTAGCCCTGGCCAAGGGCCTCCTCTTCAAAACCCAAGGAGTAACCTTCCCATTGTCTGCCATGAGCCTGTGAATTGGGCTTCAAGTGTGCTGCTGGGGGAGAGAAGCACAGTTTATATGCAGCAAAAAAGAAGTTAAAATGAATTAGATTATGGTTGTATTAATTCAGGGCATCCACCCAATCCTTTCATTAGCTTGATTCTCCTGCTACTATAGCAATCTATAAATGTTACAAGCTTTAAATGGTCTCTGCACTTTAAGCTTCATAGGAGACTACTACTGTTAACAGTTACTCGAGTCAGGAGAAAAGGGAGATGCTGTACAGGGTTATATATGACCCTGTCAAGGCTATGAATACACAATCATATGCTAAACATTCCCAGAACTTGGTATGAGACTTCCAGATACTTCATATCGAACAACTCCCAAGGTGACATCTAAGGCTACATCTCTAAGATTGCTCAGTCCCACCAGTAGAATGTGAAACCTTCTACCTCTTTGGTCATTCACTGCCACAAAAGACCACGTTCCATGGCCATGAGCAGGTCCGGAACGCTCAGAACACTGAGTGATTCAGCCCAACTCTTTACCCTGCAGCCCAGACAACCACAAGTGTGTGGTTAGCAAAAGAGTTCCCTGAACTTCTGAACTCTACTTTTTTCTCTTAGGTGGGGAATTCGGTGGACTTAGTCACACAGAGCTGCAGTCAGAGGTCTTTGAAGAGAGGAGCTGGCAGTGATAATGCTTCATGTGTATGTGTGGGGAGGCATTTTTTCCTCTTAGCCCTGAATACCACGTTCAGCTTCTCAATGAGGAAAAAACCCAGAGATGAGGGCAGCAGCCTTCATATGGTGATGAAATCACTTCTTCCTAACCACCATTGGAGGCTCAGCAGCAGACCATCAGGTCACGACCTAATAACCTTTTCCACTCCTAAATCTCTAGCTATCTCTAGTAACGGGTTTGATCTGGGGTTTACTGGAGCTGGGCTTTTTGTGTTGGTTTTTCTCAGAACAGTGTTATGGAAGAACAGCTTCTTTCCAAGCAGCACCTTGAATTCAAAGAGCTTTATCTCAGCCACCAACTCCATTAAATTCCATATTTACATCTATAGCCAAATAGGCAAAGAAGTAAACAGAGTAACTGCAAAAGTCAAATCTCCATTAAATTTCATGTAACTGGAAAGGAGATGAAAGTCCACAGGCATCAAGCCTAGCCTGGGTGTGCTGTCCAGGAATAACACTATACTGCTTGTTACCTTCCATAAAGAGATCAGGAGGAAAATTAACTAGCAATACTTTCACCCCCTTTTTATAACTGAAGAGTACTGCTCTAAACCCATGTTTCCTCCTTGACCAGATGATGCCCATTTTCAATCTTCCACCAGAGCAAGAGAAAGTCTCAAAACCACCAGTTTCAGAATAGGATTCACTTTGTGACCAAACCACACAGCAGCACTAGGGGAAAAACACCAGCAGCACTGCTCCCAGTAATAGCTGTTTTCCTTTCCTCTTAAAGCAACACAATGAAGCAATTACTGTACGCTGTAACTTCCATGGGCTGCTTGAGCCAGAGCAATTGGCTAGATGGCTGGGAGGGGGCTGGAGGTGTGGCCCAAGGACAAGAAACAACTCCCACCAGATATGATTCATTGACAACAACAACATCCCCACCATACCTCCGACTTTTCATAGGATGAGAACAGGTTTTCCACTGGCAGGGTTTTCGGATTAGAGGAATTTCTCTGTAATGGGATTGATGACGTAGGTGTCAGGATGAAAATAGGAAGGGCCTCAAAGGTTACAGCTAAGCTGGGAGTCTCCTTGCACCTGAACTGCTGCAGATTCTCAGAAAACTCCTTGTGGTATGGGAAAGCCTTTAATTTAGTGGAGAAAGGAGGACGCATTCATGGGCAATTATGTCTCTGGAATTACACTGAACGGAGGACGTATGAATAAACATGGAACAGTCCTCGCTCAGTGAGCACAAACACCATCTATTGCTGGACACACAGATCAGGGAACCAACAGATCAGACAAGGAATATCATATAAATTAGAAATAGATTGAAGAACATCGTGTAAATGCATTCTGACTCCAGGTATCAAATGAGGTGAATAACCAGACCCACTTTATGTTGTATATTCTAAATGTCTTTAGTTCTGATGGGCTTTGGCACATGGCTCCGGTATGAGTGTGCCTGTAAATTTGTATTTATTTTAAAAGTATTAAAGGCAGTGCTGGCAGGAGCTCCTGCAATCCAGCTTGCTTGGCACTTGCTTCTCGAAAAGAGTCCTTAAGTCTTTTTTTGGAAACTTAAAAAAATGATGAGACAACCGCTATAAAATTCAATTGAAGGACAGGCAGGTGGGGAAGAAATGCCATTACCATCTTTCTCCATGTCAGCAGGCACTAATAGTTCACCATTTTGCATTCTAACACATGAGCTTTCGTAATTGTCTCACAGAGATGAAAGTCTGATGAGGCAGAGCTGAGGTCAGGGGTGGCTGAGTTTTCTGTCTGCCATTGTGGGGAAGTTTTGCTCATCTCCAAGTTATTATACCTCAGCAGGGAGTCTGCAACACCGAATGCAGTTCAAGGTTTTGTTGGGCTGACAGATGATTAAATTGCCATATTATGTATTTGAAACAGCATTACAATATGAGGTTAAATGGTTCTGCAACTTAGACTCACATGTGCTGCTCACAGGTCCCCATGTGTTCAATCCACGATGTGAGCTGTTGGTACATCTTGGAGCTCTTTCTTTCACCGACAACCAGTGGGTACTATTCCCATAAACAATTAAGCAGATGGTTTCTTCTACCCTACTGCTGGCCTGCCAAAGAAAATGATTGTTTTACACCCAAAATATGCTTTGAATGAATAAACAAAGAGAAAATAAGAAATAAGAAAATAAGATATAAAATGCTAAAACTGCCTTTTTTAATACATAACAGAGCACTGTCACAAAGCATGAGCAAAAATTTAACTGCCCTCTCAATGTAATCAATCTGCCATAGGATAAAGATCGATTAACACCAGATTTCTAGTCATAGATAGAATACTCCATACATGAGAAATAATACCAGTGGCATTGGCAGGAATAATATGTGCTGTCAAAAAATGGCAGGAAATGTCATAAAATTGCTGCAATAAAATAGCTTATAAAGACTGTTCTAACAATGTAAGAAGATACACTAACATACAAAATTTCAAGCTAAAAGATGCCACCTCACACCAGCATTTTTCTATCCGATCTGAAACTGCTTCCAAGGTTTGAATACTGAGGAACAGGAAAGCAAAGGAAATAGGAATACCGTTTCTTACTTTCCTTTCTCCAAGCCTCATGCTTTTGATGGTATTTAGAATGAGGAGAAATATTTATTGCCCAGTCCATCAACTACACACCAGTCAGCGTAGTCTAAACTTGACATTTATCATCTGTGGATAATCCCCTCCAAAACAGGCATGAAAGACCTAAAAGATCCCCGTGCAAATGACTACATGTGTCTTTATACACTTATTACACAAATGGGACCTTAAGTGGGCAGTAAGAATCACACCTGCCTGCCACAAACACAAAAGAGCACATCCCTTGCTAATGCCAGAATGAAATGCAGCACAGATTGAAAGGCAGCAGCATCTTACAAGATCTGCTGCTTCACTGATGCTTCTGCTTTCACTTCACTAGCAAATATCCGGGTTTGTCTCAAACAAACACATGCAAATAAAGCCACTCATTATGTCAATAAATTATTTTTTGTGTACTTCGCTTTCATGTCAATGGGAAAGATGTTGTAAGAAAAGTAGTTCGAGGATGGTCAAAGAAAATTCCAATTCATCTGCCAGAAAGAGTTATGGTAAATATTATTATTATGATTATTAATGATTTGTAAAGCGCTGTAAATCTCCATGGCAGTAATTATGATGCTTTGTATATAGAAATTTGGCATTCTGCATATACAAGCACTTGGGCTTGAACTCTTCCTAGATCATTAGGAAATTAGAGGTCACATCATCGGTCACTTGAAAAGTAATTTCCTGCAGCTTTTCAGGCCATTCTCAGATTTATCCTGTAAAAAAGGTACTGATGATTTCTCCCTAGGCACACAAGCTTACACAGAGGCTGTGACTAAGAGCCACAAGACTGAAGGTGGATCTGGAACCCCTTTTGTGTCAGCCACAAGGTAAAAACAGGGTGGTTATGGCCTGATGGAGATGAGGAGGTGGCAGGCTGAGGGCCCATGTGCTACATATGTTGGTAGAGTTTCCAAAGATAAACTGAATTTGTGGAAAGCATTAATCTTCAGGGGCCTCTGGGCTACGTGTCACTTAATGTATTGAGAAAGGCAGTGGGACTGAAATGATCTGCTGTTCTCATGCTAAGCCTCTGTGCAGAGGAAATTCTCCAAGAGCAGGGGCTGCTTCTTCCCAACTCCCTCCCTCAAGACTTTCTCAAAGATCGCTTTCGAATCTTTGGAAAGCTGTGATTCCATGTAGGGGATTCCCACAAAACACAACTTGCTGCTAAAAGTAGACAGAGGCAGCTTCTTAACTCCCCTTGCAGAGAACCAAAAACCTTTCTGTTGGCAGTGGTTCAGCTGCATTTGGTGCTCTGCCCCCTTTTTCCATAGATTCCTCTTCTGGTGATAAGCAAAAGGGGCATTACAAGTAAATTCCACTGAAGATTGAATCCAAGTGTCCTCTGTCCAGCTAAATTTCTCCAGAAAGAAATCACTTATCTACTCCACCTCTTCTATTAAACCATCACCCCCCTTCATCCCAGCCAAGATCACAGCTCTCTGAGCCTCCAAGAGCACCCATGGGAGCAGTGGGGATATGCAGTTTGAAAACACCTAACACAACTCCTGGGTCCAGCTGATGGCAGTGCCTACGAAGCAAAGCAGTAGTAGTGATGCTGAACCTCACTACTCAATGGTGGCCAAACAGGGAGCATCCAAGTAAGCCAGGCTCTAACATGGCATCAAAAAATCTATAATACTATCCAAATCTATATACTATCAAAAAATCAACTAAAACAAAGCCATTTGGAGTACTTTATCTACTCTGTTATGACTGAGTTCAATACCCTTGTGATTCCAAGCTTTGGGGTGACGGCTTTATGAGAACATCAAACGCAGTGAGCCCGACCGACCCTATTGGATACATGCACGCTTCTCCTATGAGAAGCCACAAGCGGCTGCAGGCAGCATCCATTGGGAGCTTCCCAAAAGAGAACCCTTTCTGAATTATGAGCGGGCCCACACACACACACACACTCAACATCACAGGCCATTGCTTTCCCAGGAGCTGAGTCTGTGCTGTCTGCACCAAGGCAATATATCTCTTTATGGCCTGCCAGTGACTTTACAGAGAGATAAACAAAGCTTTTAAATCAAAAGGAGACAGAACAGCAGAAGAAGTTTGGCACCCCGGAGCACATGCTGTTATTTGGTTTTTAACCCTTCCTGACAAACAAAAATCAAGGAGTTTCTTACACGGGATCTGCTAACTGATGACCATGGGAGAAATGGGAAACCCAAGGGGAGGAATTTAAGGAATTCTTCCAAAGTTTAAAATTTATGGTAAAATCTGAGTTTAGTGAAGAGAGGGGCTGCATTCATTTAAAGTAGTCTGAGAAATTGAAATGGCAGTGAATTGAGCTGGAGGATAAATGGTCTTCAAGTAGAACAGTCTAGATTTGCTATTAAGTAAGGATGCAACGTAAGGCTATTTGCCTCATCTATCTTGTACATTTGGGCGGGAGGAGGAACATCGACCTTGTGTGAAACCATTCCATGGTTTCAGACCAGGTCATTCAAAGGAGGGCTCAGGGGTATCCATTCACTCATGTAGGCCAGGCTGCTCTTTTCTTACCATCAAGACCAAACCAGATGCTTTCAGGTATGTGTGCATTGTTTGAAAAAAACACTAACTTCTCCATGCAAAAAGGTTATCTGTGCAAACAGGTACAGGCCAGCTCTTCACAGTTAGCTCCCTTTTTGTAGCTAGAGTATCTTCTATTTACAAGAGAGGATATTTTCTAAGCAGGTAGGTTCTTTCACTAAAACACTAGCCCATGTAAATCAATCACATCATAGAATCAAAATGGTTTGCATTGAAGGGACTCAAAATCCCATCCAGTTCCAACCCCCTGCTACAGGCAGGGACACTTTCCACTAGAGCAAGGTGCTCCAAGCCCCTGTGTCCAACCTGGCCTTGAGCACTGCCAGGGATGGGGCAGCCACAGCTTCTCT
>JASSUY010031482.1:0-21692 GCA_032466535.1 Forpus xanthops | reverse complement strand
TAGATGACATCAACTGTTCTACCCCTGTCCATCAGTTCCATAGCCCCATCATAGAAGGCCACCAGATTGGTCAGGCAGGACTTCCTCCTAGTGAAGCCATGCTGGCTGTCATCAACCATCTTGTTGTTTTCATGTGCCTCAGCATGCCTTCCAGGACAATCCACTCCAAGATTTTGCCAAGTACAGAGGTGAGGCTGACTGGTCTCTAGTTCCTTGGCTCATCCATTTTTCCCTTCTTGAAAATGGGGGTTATATTTCCCTTTTTCCAGCCATCAGGAAGATGCCAAGATTTTTCAAATATGATGGGCAGTGGCTTAGCAACTTAATTTGCCAGCTCCTTCAGGACCTGTGGATGGATTTCATCAGGTCTCATGGACTTGTGTACGTTCAGGTTCCTATCGCTATCATTATAGGCCCCCTTCAGATACTGGAAGGCTGCTATGAGGTCTCCACTCAGCCTTCTCTTCTCCAGGCTGAATAACCCCAACTTTCTCAGCCCGTCTTCATATGGGAGGTGCTCCAGCCCTTGATCATCCTCATGGCCCTTCTATGGACTTGTTAAAACAGCTCCGCGTCCTTCTTACATTGGGAACACCAGAACAACACAAAGGGCTCCAATGTTAATGGGTGATGAAATGCCTTGCAAGAATCCTGGGGACCTCCCTCAGTTGGATCTCCTCTAGAGGCCCAACACAGCCCTAAAATAAACATCTTGACTCTCTTCCCTGCATTCTCCTTGCCTCTCAGGAAAGAAAGGCTTCCACATCCCCTCAGCAATGAACAGATCACATGCATTTACACCTGACCTTCTCTGACTTACGGTATGTAGGCCTATGATCATATTTTCTAGGGCATGGGCTTCTCATTCCCCATTGGAGCACCACTGGTGATGCTCTGCCAAAAAATGAAGTACCAGCAGTTCTCAAATTCACTTCACAGAAGCTGTAATTGTTCAAGAATGTCAACAAAGATAAACAGCAGTGCAAATCATTATGAAGGGCTCTCAAAATAGAGGCCAGTTGTTTAGACTGCAGTAGCTCAGATGGGGAGTTTAGATGGGAGAAGCAGGCAGTTAGGAACCAAAGCAACTACAAAAAGCTCCTTGCAGAAAACAAGGCACAACTCTTGTGAAGAAACAAGACTGCGAATTCATAATATTTGGAATGTTGTTGTCCTTTACATTTTTACACTTTCACCACAGAGCTCCTATAGATTAATGCCTGAGCTCATTAAACAGGAATCCGAGAAAGGTCCTTTCACACCAGGACTTACTACATAGAACAATCCAGCAACATGTTACAACATGTGCCATGTACTCAGATAAGGAACATGGTTAAAAAAAATCCACACCCTGAGCTTCCACACCTCCACCCAGGGTCCTATTGGGCTCTTGAGCATCCTTGGATGTAAAACAAGGGGAAAAAGAAACAAGTGTCTTGGCATGTGTGTGCCTCAACAGCACCTTTTCAGAACCAGACCCTGCACGTATTCCAGATCCTAAGGCTATTCCACAAAGATAGTAATTAGGATGAGACAGGAGCTGGGTATCTGCCAGCTCTACCCTCATACTAAAAGCTGCTCTGCTCTCACCTCTTTATTCTTCTCTGTAGCCAAGGGCTGCACAGACTTAGAAAGATAATGAGAGACACAGGAGCACAAAACCAGTTAATAAAAGAAACTAGACATAGTAATTCACCCTCACTGGCATTTAGAAGAATCTGCTTAATCAATAGCAAAAAAGAAAGAAGTGTTACAAACAACACAGAGCCTGTCCAAACATTTTTACAGTCCTGATCTGATACAGGGGCTTAGGGAGTGATCTGGGTGAAGACAGCACAGGCAGGGCTGCTCTTATTCCAGTCTAATAAGTCAGCACCAGCCTTGGAAGCAGCCCCTTTTTCATTCCCAGACTGATGGGTGAGTCATGTGTCTAATGAGCATTAATTACTAGAGCAGCTTCAGGAGCACCTCAGGGTCCAAATGGAATCAGCCCCTCCTTGTGCTAAATATCCACACTCTTGTAATGCTTGTAGATCTTATCTAGAATGTTCATGGCCAAGTTGCTGTGAAGGATGTCTAATACAGCAGAGAAGTGGACAAAAGAAGGGTAATATCATCTCCTGATTCAATTTCACTGAGTGAAAGCACTCAAAGATGGTGTAATTCTCAGATCCACACATATAAAACCACTGAAAACACTGGACCAACAGCTCTGGTTTTCATCACTCTTCCCCATTAACTAAAGGATAAGGGAATTTTCAGCTTTCTTTTTTCCTTCTATTTGATTACAATAATAAAATGAACTGAAATGCTTGTAAGTACTTCAGTAACTTTATTTTTGTCAAGGTTCCACCACACATATGTTTTTCACATCTTGTTTGGCTGGGGTTTGTTTAATAAACAAATGGAAAGCATTAAAAGCACCACGGCTTTCAATTTAGCAGCTGTAATCCCTATAAAAATTAACGTTTAGTGACACTTGAAAAATCAAAAAGCTGCTCCCTGTCTGTATTTGGACAGAAGAGACAAACCACCACCGTATAATTATGAACTGCAATAAAAGCAAGAAATAAAAATTAAAGTACTTCTGAATAATTTCTGAATTTAGATATCTGTTCCCTGTTCTTAGGGAAGTTATCAGGCACAAAGATGCAACAAGTGAAAGATTTCTGAGGAGCAATGCCGAGTAATGAACAGAGCTCCTGACCTTGGAAGACACCACTACCACCAATGTAACAGTGACAGACTAACAGTCAAGTTGCTTCAGTTCATGAATGGTCCTTTTGTTTCCCATTACACACACACCAGTCTGAGAGATTTGCCTGTCTCATCAGCCCTTCCTCCTTGCCACAAACTTGTTGTCTTAATTGCCCTCACCAGAGCAAAACTAACCTGCAACTCCAGAAAATCTTTTTTATCAAATAACTCTGGACTTTGCATTGTCAAAGTGGCAAAACTGGAGCTGAACCATTCCTATTGCAAACCAGAAATTCAGGTGACCTCCAAAACTCAATCAATCCACTGCTCTTTCCTGCCTGTGACCAGAACTCATCAGTAATGCAGGACTAATAACACCTCAGGGACATAATGATACTTCTCCAGATATCTAATTTGCCTGCCACTGCTAGGCTTTCCTCTTCTTCAAAGACAGGCTGAGAGAGCTGGGCTTGTTCAGCCTGGAGAAGAGAAGGCTCCTGGGAAATGTTAGAGCAGCTTCCAGTGCCTAAAGGGGCTGACAAGAAATCTGTAGAGGGGCTTTAGGAAACAGCAAGTAGGATCAGGATAAGGGAGAGTATCTTTAAACTGAGAAAGAGTAGATTTAGATTAGCTATTAGGAA
Source organism: Forpus xanthops (assembly GCA_032466535.1). Lineage (NCBI taxonomy): Eukaryota > Metazoa > Chordata > Aves > Psittaciformes > Psittacidae > Forpus > Forpus xanthops. The sequence continues at coordinate 18,354 of JASSUY010031482.1, read as the reverse complement.
GAAGCTCTTCCCTGTGAAGGTGGTGAGGCACAGGAACAGGTTTGCCCAGAGAAGCTGTGGCTGCCCCATCCCTGGCAGTGTTCAAGGCCAGGTTGGACATAGCCTGGAGCAACCTGGTCTAGTGGAAGTCATCCCTGGCTGTGGCAAGGGGTTAAAACTGGATGATCTTTAAGGTCCCTTCCAACCCAAACCAGTCTGTGATTCTGTGTCACAGCACATACCTTGGGAACAATCTTAATGTGGAACAGGATGTTCTGGAAGTGGTACCCATCACTGACTTGCAAAATAACTGCATCATCCTGGGTGTCAGAACCATCATGAGCATAACTCAGCAGTCCGCTGGCAAGGTCATCCAGGCGGAATCTGTGGACTGCAGAAGCCGAGTCCCCAGGAGGTCTGATCAGCTGCCCGTGACGTGGAGGCTCTAAAACCATCAGCACAACATCCTGAGGATTGTCACTGTCTCTCACAGATAGCAACTGCTCTGTTACAGCTCCAATTTCCCCTCTGCGGACAAGGAGAGCCTCGTTCCTGAACACATATGGGGCCTGAAACACAAAAGCAGCTCTTAGGTGTTTGCTAAACCACATAAATTTGATCACGATCAAAGCCTGGAATGACAAATGTGGGGTAAAGAAATATGGTCACTTCATCCCTGAAAAACTCCTATTTCTAAGCAGCAGAGAATCACTCCCCACAGCTTCCCCAGCAGCGGGCAGATCTAAGAATGTTTAGCAATTTAAACTGATTTAGTTACATTAAAAGAAGATTTTCATGCCACAGAAAGGTTAGAAAAGATTAAAAAAAAAAAAGACATTTATATAGAAAGCAGTTCAGTTATCAGCTAGAGTCTATATTGCCTTTGCTGTCTGCACAGATAACAGACAAGGGACACAGCTTTGCCTTACTACCATCCATGGAAATTCAAATGGAAACCCAGATCCCAACTATTCTGGGAGGTCTACACATTACATGCATGTCCACAAGCTGAACTGGAATGCAGGCACCTCAAATGCTGCAGATTCATGCCTGTGAATAATCATTTCAGGGTGGGTTGGGGATGGAGACACATCACATTCTTCCTGTATATAAACTACAGCTTTGGTAACTTAGACAACCTTCAGAGCACTGATGGGGAAATAAGACTCCACCTAACTTGTGTAAAATGAGTTGCAGAGAGAGAAAAAAAGAGAAAGCAAGGAAAAATGCCAGGAGAGGGAGAATAACTTACACAGGATGCTAACAGCAGGGAATCAAACTGAGACCAGAAGCTTGCATTAACGCTCCTAAGTGAATCAGCTAACACTGAAGGATGTGTTTCGCTTGCCTTCAACTGATAAAGTCCACTTCAAAGACAGAAAAACTAGGTGACATCGGCACCATTACTTATTTATTTTCAAATACTCCACAGTCTTATTGAACCCAGAATGAAGATAAGCCAGAGTCCACATTTCTGCTGGTTTAAATCAGTTCTCTAGTTCTTTGTTGTCAAAAAAAGTTTAAATCTGAAGTGTCTATTGATCCCAATAAACAGCATTTCCCATCAGTAATACCTTCCCTTAGGAGGCAGGTGAGCCCTGGGAACATTCATCAGAGAGCTAACTACTGCCATCCCACCTGTGTACAACTTATCTGGGTTATTAAGGATCAGCAGGCAAAATTCCTACCATTAAACCTCACTTAAGTATTCTAGGGCAGTGACTGGAGCTCTTAAGGTGAATGTCCCACTGTGGTAAACAAGCTATTAGCTTTAGCAAAGATTTCAGCACCAGCCAGAATCAATACACATACAAGAGGATCCAAATCCACAGTTTGACTTACGCTAAAGGGCAAACTAGAACACTTTCGATTTCCAGAAGTTGTGGAATGACTAATATGGAATATAATGATTAAAAGCAACAAAGTGCAATGAAGCACAGAACAGCACCAGCACCTTCAGACACAAACCCATTCACTGGTACAGTGATTAAAAGAAATGCATTTCTTAAGTTACTTATTGTGAGGATAGATGCTGAGTCAGGCTTGTAGGCAGGAAGGAGTCAGCACTAAAAGAGAATGGCTGATCACCAGATTTCCAGTTAGTTTTATTGAGTCACTTAATGCCCCTCTAAGGAGTAAATGGGCCTTAAGAGTAGCGGATTCTCATCTGCACTTTAAGTCTCTTTGTGCTTCTAGAATACGCCAAGTAGCCACATCAACTTCAGCTGAAACAAAGCTATCTGTCCTGGTTTAATCCCACCCAGCAACTAAGTACCACACAGCCACTTCAGTGGGATGGAGAGGAGAACTGGAAAAAGGTAAAACCCATGGGTTGAGATAAGAACAGTTTAACACTGAAATAAAGCAAAATGTAATAATAATAATGATGATGAAAAGAGATATAACGATGACGAAAAGCTCAGTGCACACTGCAAAGCCCCTTGGAAACCTGGACCCCATTACAATGAGCCGATGGTAAACTCATTGCCAGCAGAACTAGCAGCAAGCATGAAGCTGGGCCAGGAAGTTCTAGCACATGCTCTGCCCTTGCAAGTGCTGCAGTTTGAGTGGGAATCAAAGCCTGTTCAGAGGGATGATAGGCTGAGCTGGCACACACAGCTAGTCTGGGCTTGAACAGCTCCCTATTTCTATAACTCTGTGCCCCTCCCTTAATGCATATCTTGCACATCTCTTCATACCTTGTCTTTTAGAGAGCCTTAGAGAAGGAATCACAAATGTATTGCCTGTACAACATCTCTTAGGTGAGGCCCTGCCACAATCTTATATTACAGACTTTAAATGACATTAACATGAAGGACATGGACACTTTGCAGTACCATCAACTTGCCTAGAAGCTGTGAGCAGTTTAAGAGATGCACTTTAAACAGCTCATGCTGATTTAATTCCCAGCTGCTCTAGAAGAGAGCATTTAAGTAAGTGCTCTTGACTGTCAAAGCATCCCTGCCACAGGGATCAATCATGGTTCAATTGCCCTGCAGTAAGAGACTGAACTAGGCTGTCCACAGATACAAAGAGTAATTTGAACAGCAGGGACTCCTTAGCCCTCACTGATAATTGCTCTATGATTGCACAGCTACAATTCCCTGCACAAGCAAAATGACAAGGGCCAGCTTCTTGAGTCACTTACCCCAAGCCCAGTTCTTCAACATGATTCTTGGCTGCCTCTGGACTAAGTGAAACTTGAGTCTAATTTGCCTGACCTGAACTCCAGTTCAGGTTCTGCCCAGTTCCTTTGTTATCACCTCAAGAAACTAGGGCTCCAAATGGTACAAGACATGTGTTTTTTTAACAAACTTTGTAACATTACCTGTGTTGAAAATGCTTGAACATTGACCACCTCAGAATGGGAGAAGAACTGTTGATCACTGACTGTCAAGGAAAACTGTCCTTTCCTAAACAACAAGCCAAAATACAGGATAATATGAATTAATTAAGTGCTTTTGAGGACTCAATAATGATAAAAAAATATATATTTAGTAAAAATGACTAGCTTAGTGATAGAAGGTTTAAAGCTTTTTTTTTCTAATTATGTTTTTAGTTCGCTTTTTTTTTTTTCTGAAGATTCACAACAGTAACAACTTGTAACAAAATACCTTTAGCTATGCAATAATATACCTTCATTTCCCTTAACTAAGGTTACCCACACAGGATGGCATCTCCAAGATAAACCAATTCTAAATGTCAGCTATTTGCTGCTAAAGAAAAATGTCACATATCTGGCTTTGTAACAGAAGCTCCCACTTTTCGCCATTCTGGCTTCCTATTCACTTTTCAATGATATTCAATAACCTTGACCATAAAATAGCTGATTGTCAAGACAAGATCCTGACATTTCATAATGACTACCAGACAGAAAAAAAAAACAGAGGCATGTTACACAAACACATGCCTTAAGTCTAGTGAACATAAGCCAACCCTTGGCATCGACACCCTGAAAGTCTTACTGAAAACAGTGGATCAAAGAATATCCTAATGTATACAGGCAGAAATGTAGAACAATTCCACTGGTATCAGTCTAGTCCCAAGGCTTTATGGTGATGTAAATTAAGTGTGAAATTTGGCAGGATGACTGGCTTATTGCCTGGCAGCAGGAAAAACCTGCTTCCTTGCAACCTGCTTGCAATGTGAGCAATGCCAGCTACTAATCACACTAATTATCACAGGACACTAATAGATCTCTCTCACAAAGGAGTGATGGTTCAGTGGAGATTGTGCTGCAGAGCACAGCAGTGACATTAGTTGAGCATCTTCCTTACAGCATCAAGAAACTATTGTAACAACCAGACTAATATGTCAGTTTAAAATCCACAGCAGAGTACTGTAAAGAAGAAACAGACTCCTTTAACCCTCAAACCACAACAGGTTTGGATTACAGTGACCTCTTATACCATAAACAGGGAAGTTTTGCACCATCATTTATACTGTGGTACAGTATAAGTACATTGGTACTTAACAGCTGTGAGGAGTGTGTTTCACTGTAAGAATGTTTCCAAGGAGCAAGGAAATACCTGTTCTCAAGATAAGTAACTTCTTTTTTAAGGCAAGAGCTCTGAAAAAAGTTTCAACAGGGTCACCTGGATTTCTCTTTGCTATGCACAAAGTGAACTCTCTTCTCCTTCACATCCTTGCAGCTGAAGTGGTCACCTTTGCTCAGCTGCACCGCTGTCCCCTTCACCATAATCACCAGCCTGCCGTTGGAGGGACTGCTGTTGATATGGAACAAGAGCTGTCCGGTATCACCATCCAAATCACACACACCCAACAAGGACAAGTCTAGGGGCTTTACTCCACCAATTCCTACTGTGAGGGTACTGTTCACATGGAAGCTCAAGGGATGCTTGCTGGCTAAAAACAAAGAAAGAAAAAGCATTACTGAATGAATAACAGCCATGAACAGCCATCTTGCCTGCCACTACCGTCCTTTGGACCTCACTTGGAGTATTGCGTGCAGTTCTGGTGTCCTCCATATAAGAAGGACATGGAACTGTTGGAACAAGCCCAGAGAAGGGCCACGAGGATGATCAGAGGACTGGAGAACCTCCCGTATGAAGATAGGATAAGAAAGTTGGGGCTGTTCAGCCTGGTGAAGAGAAGACTGCGTGGAGACCTCATAACAGCCTTCTAGTATCTTAAGGGGGCCTATAGGGATGCTGGGGAGGATCTCTTCATGAGGGACTGTAGTGATAGGACAAGGGGTAATGGGTTAAAACTTAAACAAAGGAAGTTAGATCGGATATGAGCAAGAAATTCTTTACTGTAAGGGTGGTGAGGCACTGGAATGGGTTGTCCAAGGAAGTTGTGAATGCTCCATCCTTGGCAGTGTTCAAGGCCAGGTTGGACAGAGACTTAGGTGACATGGTTTAGTGGGAGGTGTCCCTGCGAATGGCAGGGGTTTGGAACTAGATGATCTTAAAGTCCTTTCCAACCCTAACTATACTATGAGACTACTCATTACTGATAACCACAATCTTACGAAGAATGGTAGTCCATCCCAATCCTCACTATGGTTTTGAGAGGCTTGGGCAAATTATTTCCCATCTTGAGTTCCCCACTAGCCCCTGCAGACAGACTAGTAGAACTTCATTTAGTACAAAGAAAAGTAAGTACTACAGCTGATTTAGTAAGGGATCCCCTCAAAGATATTTTTTCATTTGTTTTATGTTGATGATGAATGATGCTCAATTGGAAAGATATGCCTCTTTCCTAATGAGGTAACTTCTCTTAGGAAACCGTGTACATGCAATGTTTTGTGTAGCAAAAATTTGGAGGAAAACAGCTGCCAAAATTCAACAGTCAATATGGAACTGCACAAAACTGAATTCCAAGAATACCACTGAATGGACACTACTTCTGGCTTTATAATCTGCTGGAAGCCTGCCAGTTCAGGTGCTTTATCATGAGACACTCACCTTCTTCACACTCTCTTGTCCACGTATTGCCATAGAAACCCTGGCCACAGGCAGAAACACAGATCTTATTCTTCAGAAATGTGGTGCTGTCACAGAGGTGGCACAGGCTGTCACTGTCACACTCCAAGCATCCCTGAGGACAAGCTGAATTGGATGGAAAGTACAATTGAGACACTGACAAAAACAATGCAGCCACTGGCACGCAGACCTGTCTCCAGGGATCAGAAGAGAAACACCACTGCTATTTATATTTTACCTACCTGACAAAAGTGATCAAAAAGAAGAGTCAAAGAGAAAAAAGGGTTGCTAAGAAATTGTTTCCTCATTTAGACCACTATTTCCCACTGACTACAGACAACCTGAGATGATCTTCTAAATGGAAGAAATGTATTTTTAAGTAACTGTTAATACACTATTAATATTCCAGATACACACTCCAGTCTTTCACAACTTGTTAACCCAGAAATACAACTGAAACCTTACTAAAAATGTGGGATTAATACCTGGGGGCTTTTTTATACAGTATGTGCACACATACAAACATCAGCAGTCATCTACACTGAACCTCATTCCTCTGGAATCAGGCATATATAAATGCAGATAAAGCTTGTTATTGAATTCTCAGGTGACTGCACCACCTTAACAGCAAGTTTAACGGAGCACCTAAGCACTTCCTCTTCACCTCAGCCTTGCAGAGAAAAAGCAGTTTATAGAACATAGACTGCAGGCCTGGTCCCTCTCCCCCACAACATCCTGACTGTGCTTACCTGAGCATTTGTGCTGTGCAGGGTCTGGATAATATCGCTTTCCACATTTGGGAACACAGTGAGTGTCCAAGAGGAAGAATGGGGCTTCACAAAGGCTGCACTCATCTGCTTGGTGACACTGGAGGCAGTGTTGATCACACCCTAGAAGTCACACATAAAGACTTCTGCTTAACACCACTTCCAGCTGCTCCCCGCACTATGCTGTAACACCCTGCAGGAACTACAGCAATATTGCGTGTATGTGAGGAGGTTGGAAGTTAGAGCATGCCTTCTGAATGTTAGATGTGCACAAACTGGAGACAAGCAGGGAAACATATTGGCAGCAGCAAACAGAAGTAACACTCAAGAAGAACTCACTCTGGCATGTCTCTGATTCCTTGTAGAAAGCTGCTGGGCACTGTTCCACACAAGCTCCTTCATGGAGAACGTAGCCCTCCATACACTGCAGGCAGTCAGTCCTCTGGGGACCTTTACAGGCATTACAGCTCCAGTCACACTCTGGAAGAAAACAAAAGTCAATTCAGGGCAGATCTTTCTGGGGTGCTTGCCCTACACAAGTGCTTAGTGCTTGGTGTCTATCAGCTATGGGAATATAAGTCCTAGGAGCAAAGAGCACAGTAAAAACTGTTAAAACCAACCAAGCAAACAAAACAAAAACAAACAAACAAACAACAAAAAAAACAAAACAAGAAAACAACAAAACATGATTTGTACTGACTGACTTAATACAACTCAAGTTACAGTTCCGTCTTTCTTCCCTTCATTGACTTAGCATGTTCTAAGTGCCTTAAATTTGACCAGGCTTGGCTTTTATTCAGCATCCAGACCTGCTAACACCAGCACAGTTTTGTTGCCCATAAAGCCTGACTTTATCCTGTAAGTAGCAATGCTCCTTTGCTGCCAACACTGAATTTGCTGCTCCTTAGCAACCATCTACCCCACTTCATCAAGTCTCATGTTTTTAAATTACTCTAATCAAAAGAAAACGAAATTGTTGCCCCTCACAATCCAAATGTGTTTGGAAAGTCCACTGGCCAGAAACACTCTGGATCCAGCTGGGAATCAAATCTGCCTTCACATACCCTTGTACTATCTCCCCTCCAGTCTTCAGCGGAGTCCTAGCCATGCATATGTGCCCCAGGACTACTCAGGCTGCTAACAATATTCTTTGCTCTTGGTGGCACTCAAGAGGGTCCGTATCAGCAATTAATGGCAGACACACTTGGCTGATGAGACAGATAAATAGGCAAGAGCAAGACTGGGGGAAACAAGGACTCACTGATTTGAGGCGAACTACTCCACTTCATGCAGCATGTCCAAGACAGAGGCAGGACGAGAGTCCTGCCTCTTTCAACATCCTAAATACCAGATGACAGTACCTCTCTGAAGCACCACAAAGTTAAGACAGGTGCCACTCAGTTAAATTAGGTTCTGGTACTGAGAGAACCAGCAAGAAATGACCACTGAGCAAAAAGTAATCTGTATTATACCCTGGTCTTAGCAGTGTTAGCTGCAATAAAGGCACTTAATCCTCACTTATTTCCATTATGGAACACTCTCCTTGGGAGTTCTGGAAATCTTTCAAGTCACGTGTCTTTAAAAAAGTTCCAAACTGTTGTTTCGGCAGACGTCCAGTGATGCAGTATTTAATAAGTCAGAGAGAAGTAGGTAAGCACAGAAGGCCCTACAAACACTCTAAAAAAGCCAGCCTGGTAAGCTCCCTTGTTATTCAGCTGACCCATGACTAAATGAATTGCTGGATCTGACCCTTGAAAAGTTTGCTGGCTCACTTACTAAATCATTTACAAGAGACGGATTTGCAATAATCTGGTTGCACTGAAATGCTGAAGTATGTGATAGCAGGCTGCCAGGGAAGAGAAAAAACAGTAAAATCCCTGCAATTAAGTCTGTCACTGAACAACTCCGCCCCTCATGCACACTTTTTAAAGCAGCCCACCTGCACAGATTATGCTGCAATTTAATGGATTCTTAGCCAAGGTACTTGCAATTTATTTATATTTTATTTTTCTTTTTCTTTAAACCAGCAATGTATTTTTCACCTCTGCAAGTCTTGCTGGAAAAATCCAGGTAATACTGCTGAGCACAGCTCTCGTACTGGCATTCTCCAAACAACAGGACCTTGGCTGGATCTCTGCAAGATGTACAGCTGGTGGCTGATTCACAGCTCAGGCACTGGCTGTTGCAAGCTGGGAAAGACAAAGACAAAGAAAATAACTGTAATTACTGGTGCACCAGCCAACAGTACCATGAAAAATGTTATTATCCTGTAGCCTCACTACTCCTCTTGTCCTCTTTGAGAGACACCTGTGGAGACTTTGATTCCTACTCACAAGCCTCCACAATGTAAAAAGCCTCATTCCTTCTATTTGGAATAGACTTGTATCTCCTCACACTGCTTCTTACTCTCCTCTGAACAAATCAGGATAAAATCACAGAATCATAGAATGGTTTGGGTTTGGAAGGACCTCATCCAGTTCCAACCCTCTGCCATGGGCAGGAGCACATTCCACTACACTAGCTTGCTCCAAACCTGGGCTCCAGCACTGCCAGAGATGGTGCAGCCACAGCTTCTCTGGGCAACTTGTTCCTCTGCCTCACTACCCTCACAGGGAACAACTTCTTCCTAATATCTAATCTAAATCTATTCTCTTTTAGTTTAAAGCTCTTCCCTCTTGTCCTGTCACTATGTGCCCTTGTAAAAAGGCCCTCTCCAGCCTTCTAGCACCCTTTACAAGATCTCTCCTGAGCCAGAAAGAAGAAACCTTGAATTCAACACTGAACATGAATTCAAACCCCCAAAATAACAGTTTTCCCTGTCTCTATTTTTCTTATTTGCCTTAAGCAACCTGTGTTTCATGTGATTCCAGGCTTAATCCATAAACACACAGATCTGGAGACTGTAGCAGACTGCTGCAATCCAGTTAGCAAACCCTGGTGGGACCAACGGCCTGTTTAATTTCACTTGATGTTTCCACCTTTTGATTTGCAGACAGTGTAAAATTTTGGAGCTGTCTGGAGCAAACAAAGATGCCAGGAAAAAAGTAATTCAGGGATTTACTAAATCTAGGATCAAAGTCCAGAGTTTCATAATATTTCATATCTCTGATGTCCGGGGTCTAAACTTCTTGGGAGACTTTACTAGCAGTCAAGTGTACTTGGTGCTGATGTTAGGGCTCTTGACTAATTAGCAGCAGAAGATTTAATAACAATGTGCTATGAAAGACTGAAAAATACTGCCCTCTGCCTATGCACTGAAAAGCTCACTCTGATTCTGGTGAGATGAGACTTCACAAAAATGATGTGCAGGAAACCCAAAGGGGGTTTATGTCTGCTTTATCCAAACAACTCTAACTGCCCTGCTAGCGAGTACAATGATGGTATATGCAAAAGGGACTACTAAGTTCCTTGCCAACTACCTCTGAGCATTGCTAAATCCATATGGAGTCAGACTCTTTGTCTAAGCTCAATTCTGCTCTTTTGATAAATCAGAAAAGCTCTGAAAATGCAGCCCTGAGTGTTTAACCTAAAGAACAAAGCATAGCTAGCCACTTTTAATGGCAAAACCATTAAAAGTTCTCACAGGATTTCACTCAACTACAGTTCTCGTGCTAAATACTGATATGTTACTGCAAGTAACATGTTGGAGATATGATAATTATGGAACACTATTTTAGTGATTACAAAAATCCACTTCAATTTGCTTTCAATTCAAGATAGTTTTGTAACCAAAAAACCTCAAAATACCAAAGTAAATTTGAAAATACCCACAGTGGTCTCACTGAAGCAAGGACTCAGTGCCCTTCAAAATTGCTACGTTTTCTAGCTCATCTAAAACATGTCACAGAAGGCTGTATTTTATTGAGGAACAAATGATTTCTAACAAAATATTTACCTAAAGAATCTACCACCTCTTTTTAGGTGCTTTGGTGATGGTCTGATTTCACTTAACTTAAGAATGCTACACAGAAAAATTACCATTTATAAGTGCTGTGAAAAGCCAACTTTTAAAAGAATGGTACAACATTCTGTATGAGGTCTACATCTATAGAAATCAGGTTACCCATGGAGGCATGCCAGAACAGTAAGCAAAAAGTGTATTTGAAAGCAATTCTGTCTGTTTGTTTTATCAGCCTGACTCCATATCTGCATTTTTAAACTCATGAAGAACCTGTTAAGCTTTGCACTGTTCCTCAGCCAGGGTGTCACCAAGTTTAAAAATATCTCTGAGAGTCCATATGTGCAGTCAGCATCCCCCTGAGTTTCATCCAAACCGGAGTTCCTCAAAAGTGCAATGAGACTAAAATAAACCTTGGACAGAGACCACATTTTCTCAGCCTAACAGCGAACCTCCGTTTAAACAATTTTCATCACCTCTGAGTGGTAGTTTCCCAGCACTTCATATATATAGGGACAGTTTATATCTACATGGCTTATCAGCAGTACTTCACTTGAAAAGGCACAAGTGATACTTGGAATGACAAAAATCCAGTGCACCAACACACTTTGCCTTGAGCCTCCTGCCACAAGGATTGCACACACTTGTTCAAAAGCATTTTGCAGTAAGGAGATTAGAGTAGTTGAATTGGCTGGCAAAAGTCTATTTGTATTTGAGCTTCTGAACCAAATTTGGGAAGGGTATAGTCCTTGGGAACATTCCACTTCTAACATGAGGTCCTAAAGGAAGAGCTAGCAATAGGAAATTGTTTATTACTAAAGGGCATTTTAATTAGGAAGAGAGGTATGCTGGTATATGTAGTAATAACATAATCCACACTGCAGGAGTGAACAGTGAATACCTTGTAGAGCTTGCAGGAAACTCACCAGGACACTGAAAATCCCATGATTCCTTTTTTTATTACTTTACTTTTTTCATTATTATTGAATAGCCTTTTTTCTGTCAGTGAAAGAATGTATGGGACAAACTTTTCCACCTATTTCCCTGAAGTTATGCAAGGTATCTCCATCTCTGCAGCTAAAATGGAAATAATAGTTTCAAGAGATCCATATATTCCAACAAAAGGCAGGTAAAGCTGACAACCATATCAGTTTCTTCCTATAGGACCTCATCAGCAAAGAAATTGGACCTAGATAGGATGACACACATCTACGCATACCTACACTAAACAACAGTTATTTTATCATAAATCCAGCTAATTAAAATCAGGGTAATGCAGGACTTAACAAATCTGAGTGTTCAAGTTCACAGCACTCCAGCTACTGAAGTACAACTTCATTTTTAGGTGTATGTGTTACAGTGGGTCAATTCAAGCAGGGTATTTTCCTATTTTTTTATGTCTCTGGGCCACATCATCTTGCATTTCAGAGTATCACGATCAGTAATTATGTGAGGAATAACCCAATGGCATCAGGGCCAGAGTGAACACAGAGAACTAAAGAGAGGCCCTGAGAGATGCACAGGGAATAGCAGGAGTGGGATAAAACATTACTGGACTTAACACCAGATCAGTTACATCAAATCATGAGGAGTTAAATATATCACAGCCCAGTTGGGGTTGTGCCTGCCAAGCCGTGCCTCTCTCTACTGAGGTTACACACATGGAAAAACATACTGAAATTCTACAGTCTTAATACAGCTTCCATGACAGCACTGGCAGATAGCAGGGAAGGGGTTTACCTTGGTAAGAATTGACTAAAACTGATCCAAAATTGTCAAGTTCTCACAAGGCTCAGAATCCATCCATACTTTTGGCCACTTCTCTATGTACCACCTAAGCAACTTAACATGGAAGCCTACACAAACTCTCCTACAGATTTTTCCAATGGGACCCAAAGCCTCTTGTCTTTGAAGCTGGTAACAAAACTGTGACTGCTCAAATTTAAACCACACTGTAGGCTCTGTTTCTAAGGCAGCTAATCACCTCTCTCAACTCATATCTTTCTTTTCCTGGTGTCGTGGTTGAAGCCCAGCTATAAATCAGCCACACAGTTTGCTCACTCACTCCCCCCTCTTTCTCCCCATATCTGCTCTCAGAGGAATGGGGAAGAGAATCAAAAGAATGCAACTCCCACAGGTTGAGATAAGAACAGTCCAGTAACTAAGGTATAACACAAACCACTGCTGTTATCACCAATAATAATGACAAGGAAAACAACAAGGAAAGAGAATACAATCGCTCACCACCCGCCGACCGATACCCAGCCTGACCCAGTAGTGATCTAACCCTTCTAGGTAACTGCCTCCAGTTTATATAGTGGGCATGAAGTGCTGTGGTATGGAAAACCTCTTTGGTCAGTTTGGTTCAGGTGCCCTGACTCTCCTTCCTCACAGCTTCCCTTTCTCCCTGGCAGAGCATAAGACTCTGAAAGTCCTTGGTCAGACTAAACATTTGAGCAGCAACTGAAAACATCAGTGTTATCAGCACCGTTCCCAGGCCAAAAGTCAAAAATACAGCACTGCACCAGCTACTAAGGAGAAAAATGACTGCTACTGCTGAACCCAGGACACCTGGCAAGAGGAACAGTAAGCAGAGGAACAAGACATATCAATGAATACACTGTGAAAAGGAGAGATGGGATGGAGACACTCACGTCTGCATGTCTGCCTGGCATCCTTGTAGTATCCCTGGGAGCAGACTGGCACGCACATGCCGGTGTGGGAGAGAATCAGGTTGGTGTTGCAGGAAGAGCAGGCAAATGGACCCCCACTGGTGCAGGTTTTACAGGACGGGTGACACCCTGCAAGGACAGCAAGAACATGTGTTTCCGCACAAGGAAAAGTAGATCTTCGGGCAAGTTTCAAAAGCTTCTGCAGACCCCCCTCTGCAAGTTGACAATACTGAGTACCAAAAGTTCCTACTAAGTTCCTCTTACTGGTGCACAGCATTCAGGAGCAAAAACACAGCCCACCCACACTGTGGCAGCAGGATTAAATCGCTTTATTTGTGCCATGCACACTAGCTCTTTTCCCTCCTTTCCCTTCTGTTTTTACTCATTCCTCATCTCTTTGACCTTCCCTTCTTAAGAACAACCTGATAGGATCTGGCCAAGACCCGTCTACCAGGAAAGAATAAAAAAAAGGGCAAGCACATATCACTACCTCCCCCTCATGCCTTCTCTCAACCAGTTTCAGATCAGATGCTCCCCAGCCTGATGTGCTTTATCTATTAGGAACCATCCAGTGCTTTTCTGACAGCTCCACACCTCCCTGGAGATTTATATTCATCCCTTCTTCAGGAGCTGCACATCTGCTACCTATTCCAAGAAGCAACACTGACAGGGAACAGCCCATCTCTATGCGCTCTCTCTCCATTTTTCCCTTAGTCTGATTGAAAAGATTTAAAATACCACAGTGGAGCAGGCCAATGTATCCTCTAAATTTCTCCAAAGTGGGGGTACAGACTCACAAAATTATTAGGCTGTTGTATTTTTTGATAGGCCTTTACCTAAAAATTGATGCCATCATTACACCTACCAAGCCAAACGAATCATGAGTGGAAGCAGGCAAAGAAATCGGAGAAGTAACTGCTGATGCTGCACTAGAGATCTGAAAAGCCAGCACAAAATGTAATGGGTGCTCTGACACAGTCTAAATAATGCAGAACTTCTTTGAAATTAAACCTTTATACCAAAGGGAAGAAATATCATGCCTAGATTTAAATTTCCATGAGGACAAAATTTATCTCTCAGGATCTTTCCAATTAAATGACACAGAGATTTCATTTGCCAGAAACAGGTAAATAAAAAGCACAGCTCCTCAAGTGCTTGAGAGAAGCTCTGAAACATTAATTACCAGTTGTTGGATTGGATTAGGAAATTCCTGCAAATGGAGCATCTCCATCTTAATTTTAATGTCAGGGATTTCTTGCCTTGACTTTTTTCTCCTAAAATAAACTGCAATACCCTTTGCTCAGCATAAGATACGTAGGGCTCCAACATGTCTCTGTCAGTCATGTAACAAGAAAAGTAGCCTTCCTTCTGAGAGTCCCAGAAATATAAAGCAGGTCAGACAATAATCAGAATATGAAACCACATTAACAGCAAACACTGGAAAGGTGAAGGCACAGAAGGCTAGAGAATAAAATGTGCTATCAGTGCAGCTTTATTCACGCACCTGGAGTGCTGCTAAGCCTAAAAGGCTGAATGAAATCAGCTTTTTGCCTTGGATATTGGCCTGCTATGAATGATCATCTTTTGGACAGTTACCCTAGCAAGACAAGTCTCAGTGAGAGAACTTAGCTGGGGTGATGTTCCATTTTAGGCTGCAGAATGTCCTGAGAAGGTGCTCCTAGCAACAGTTCTGCCTTCTGTCAGCAGAAATTGCATTGCCTTTCAAAGCACATATCCAGAAAATGCTTTCAAGTGTCAGCATCCCAGAACTGTGCTGGGATCGCAAAAGTTGGAGACTTGGTGATGGGCACCAGAAAAGTTATCCTTTATTGTGCTTAAGAAGCCCATTTCTTCCCAGGAGTGACTTCAGGGTAGCTAATTAGAATATGAGAAATGAGATTTATCAGAGAGGAAAATTCATCTTCACCTCCCCCTCCCAAGCGTACTGCTGTCTGATACTCATCACACTTGTAAGAGTGGGCTTGGTACCAGTAGTTGCAGCATACGGTGAAGACAGTACAGCACCCTCTGCCTCAAAGACCTCACAGTCTGAAAGCAGAGAGAGGGGAGCAAGGAAAGAATGCTCCCAGCCAGCTGGCAAGAAGCACATCTCTCACTCCCAGTATCCTGACTGCTGGATAAAGCTTCTTTACTGAATAGGAACTATTTAATGGAACATCTCACAAGGATCCAGGTGGTCCCTTACAGTTGCTTGAGGCATCTGCAGGGAGTACTCACTTTTGCAGGCACCATTCTCCGCATAGTATCCCACTGGACAGTCAGGAATGCAGTGATCCCCCATGAGCAAGAGACGGGAGTTCTGGCACTTCAGACAGATGCTGCCAGTGTCTTGCAGGTTGGCCACACACTGGCGACACAAAGGGTGGCAGTCTAAAGGAAGCAGGGAATAACAGACAATGTGATGACAGAGGGACAAAACAGGATGGCTAGGGGAAAAAAATGCTGGGAATTCAAGGAAGACATTAGAGATGTAACTTTCAGAGCCCCCTCCTGCTATCTGGTGCATAAAAGTTGGGATAAGGTGCTTAATTCTGCACTTCCAGATATCTGCAAAAGAGAAGACTATAAATTACCACGTTCAAGGAACATTTCTTTCTTCTTGCCCTCCTCCCCACTTTTCCTCAACAACCACATTCTCTGCATCTCTCATGCCCACTCAAGCATCCTCTTTCCCATCCCTCAGAGAGCTTGGGAAGCTTTGTACAAAGCTGGGTTAAAGCTCTTCAACTTTCACCAAACCTTTCTCTGATTTTAGGTGCTTCTATCTATACGTTTGTCTTTGAAAAAATATGCTGGCAGCTGCAGGCATTCACCTTCCTCTGCTGCCACTGCTGAAAAACAAAGAGCACAACCTGCGCAGCTTTATGACCTTGTCCTGTAGCTCTTACTGTCCAGATTTTTGCACACAAATGAGACATCCATACCCTGAAGAGGCCACTACAGACCTCAGAGCCAAGCCAAGAGAGGCATTTACAGTTGCATGAGAGTGCCTCAAAATCTTTTCCTTTTTTTCATTTTTCCCCAGCTTGTGTCTCCTGACCCTTGCCTGAACTTATGTGCTTCAAAAGGTTTTACAACAAGCCTTTTGTATGCACAACAGTGCCATGTAAGGCAACCTGGAAGCCAAATTAATCTTCATTATGGTAATTCAGAAAATTATAAAGGAAATGACTACTGTCTTGAAAGAAATGGAATTATGAGGCTTGATTTGAGTAACCCGTCTTCTTGTCAGATTTCGAGTGAAGGTTCAACTTTCTGCCCTTTGTCCCTTGTGACAGCATTACTACAGATTGTCAGGCAATCTTATTTTACAAGCTGAAGACAGGCTCACATCAGAGACCAGGGGAATTCTATATCCATACCTCCAAGAACATAATAGCCTGACTTCTGTGCATCACACATAGATGATTCTTACCAAACACTGGTGGAAAAGCATGGATGCAGATCAGAAATAAATGGAATTGCAACTGCATGCAAGGTTTCAAGGTTATTAAAGCAGCAGACTCCTTCATCTCCTAACTTTACAGGGTATATAATCTCATCTAGTTTCTCTCCCATACTTTCAACCTTGCAGATGGAAAATCAAGAGCCAGAGAGGAGGTAAAGGTATGCAAGAAGAAATATTCTGCGTAAGATAGCGACCCTGTAGGCTCTCCATCCATCACTGTCAGGACAATGGTAAGAAAAGCAAAGCAGCACATGAGATCATGCACCCAAACTCAGTGACAAAGCTCAAAAGCTCCTTACAGGAAGGCAGCTTCTGACTGCACAGAAGAACTCAATACCCAAGGCACTATCCAATCAATCTTTACAGGCAAAGATCCCAACCCCGTACTGACATCAGAGTGGAAAGACCTGCCTTCTATCCGTGGCCTCACAGAAGCCAGAAAGTATAGCCCAGCTCAGGGTAGACAGCAAGTACCAACATTTCACCCAAAAGGCCCTGAGCAGCATATGTTATTTGTATGCACAGGGCTGGAGGTGCAGAGAAGACTTCTAGACACTTATAGTCAATAAAGTAACATAAATTCCATTAGTTTCTCATGCTTCCACATTTACCTGGTGATATGTCGACTCCCTGATTGTTAAAATGATAATACTCTGGTTCAATCTCCTGTCAGAGCCACTGGCCTCTAATAGAAAGCTTTGGATAGATATAAGTAACCAAACTCATTGAGTATGGTCAATATGTTCCACAGACAGAGCATAAAAACAAGATAGAGAAAACTCAAGGATACCAAATAACCAACATTTACTGTAAATAACTAGATTCTCCCAAAGTAAAGTAAAAAAAGCTAAGTATCTACAAAACTAGGCGCTGTTGCAGTACAGTTTTTCTCTGTGTTAAGAGTTCTTTTTCTCAGCCCCATCACTCTTGTTCCTTTGCAAGCCTGTACATCTAAGAGCACACACCACCAAATAAAACACCAGGACAGACACTCATGGTGAATCTGAGGGATATTGGGGAACTAGTAAGAGAGTAAAGGAAGAACTGAGGTGCTTTGTTTTGGAAAGGATTACTTAAATTCCTTTCAGCAGGCTCCCTCTGAAGCAAGGACTAACAGAAGTGGAGTGTTTTAGAATCAAAATAGTTAAGGTAGGAAAGGACCTCAAGATCATCTAGTTCCAACCCCTATGCCGTGAGCAGGGACACCTCACACTAAACCATGCCACCCAAGGCTGTGTCCAACCCGGCCTTGAACACCACTAGTAATGAAGCATTCACAACTTCCCTGGGCAACCCATTCCAGTGCCTCACCACCTGCATAGTAAAGAATTTCTTCCTCAGATCCAAGCTAAACTTTCCCTGTTTAAGTTCAAACCCATTACCCCTTGTCCTCTCACTACAGTCCCTCATGAAGAGACCCTCCTCAGCATCCTTATAGGCCTCCTTCAGATACTGAGGTCTCCACGCAGCCTTCTCTTCTCCAGGCTCAACAGCCCCAACTCAGCCTATCTTCATATGGGAGGTGCTCCAGCCCCCTGATAATTCTCGTGGCCCTCCTCTGCACTTGTTCCAACAGTTCCATATCCTTTTTATGTTGAGGACACCAGAACTGCACACAATA
>JASSUY010031481.1:0-17564 GCA_032466535.1 Forpus xanthops | reverse complement strand
AGACCTCATAGCAGCCTTCCAGTATCTGAAGGGGGCCTGTAGGGATGCTGGGGAGGGACTCTTCATGAGGGACTGTAATGAGAGGACAAGGGGTAACGGGTTCAGACTTTAACAGAGGAAGTTTAGATTGGATGTAAGGAAGAAGTTCTTTTCTGTAAAGGTGGCGAGGCACTGGAATAGGTTGGCCAGGGAAGTTGTGAATGCTCCATCACTGGCGGTGTTCAAAGCTGGGTTGGACATAGCCTGGTGTGCCATGGTTTAGGGTGAGGTGTCCCTACCCTGGCAGGGGGTTGGGACTGGATGGTCTTAAGGTCCTTTTCAACCCTAACTATTCTATGATTCTATGTACTGAATGCTGTAGAGTTACTGGCTTCTGAGAGCAGTTTTTCCCTTGAGGGTGGTGTTTAGTTGAGAAAATTGAATCACATTATGGCAGACTGTTGTTGCAGCGTCACAGGTCTTTTGTTGTACCCTGTGTTACAAGTCTTTAAACAAATTCTGTACAACTTTGTCATTCAAGAGCATGGACTGGATACTTAAAGGTGCAGAAATGAAGTCTCAGGGTAGACAGGTTTCCTGCAATGTCAGCTTTTTGGTCAAGATGCCTGTTTAAAAACCTTCCCATGTAGCAATGATGTGCCTGCTATTACTGGGCACTTGACTTTTAGCCTCTGGACGCCTTGGTGGTGGTTGCTGTCTTTCACATCTGGGCATTAATTTTTTTTCCTCAAAACACCTGACTTCAGTGCAAGGATGCTCCTTTCAGGGAGGAATGTGCTGCTGTGTTTTCAGGTTTTTTTCTGCTTGTCATTTGCCATCTAATCCCTGTGGTAAAATTTGTAGGCTATTTTCTATTACAAATGTATGCTTAAAGTCTTAGCTGACCACAGCATCTGGTTTGAGGACTAAACCAGAATTAGTCAAGACCCATCTGTTTCCTGGTAGGTGACAAATAGATGATTTATCTCTGTGTGTTTCTGTTGTAAGGTGCTGCCTGTATGTATGATATGGAACTGCAGCAGAAACAACTGCTTTGTGGTACTGTTTGATAAGAACAGTACAGGATCAGAAGTTCATTTCAGACTCATGTTCATTTTGTCAATGCATCCCAGAATATTTAAGTTTAGGTCAGGCTTGCACCCTCCCTCAGGGGATTATAGCCAATACAATTCACTAGAAAGTAAGTACATGCTTTCATATCACTGGGGTCTGTTCTCAAGTGTGTATTTTCTTTCTAGAGGATGCTGTTTCAAGGTCCAAGTTTCTAGTATCAGCTGATCTCGGGGAATGCTGGTTTGTGGCCTGTCTGCCCACCAGTAAAAGCTGATGACTTGTTCCAATTCCTGCCTGGCCTCCCTTCTCAGGAGCCTTCTATGTACTTAAAATGTAGGAGGTTTGTAATCTTGCAAGCAGGCCAGGGCAATGGTCACCTCAGCTCAAGCACACTCTGCAGCTTTTCTAGTAGTCTATTTAGAGGCTCATGGAAATGGAGGCCTTTCCCTTTGGAAAAAAAATCTGAGTGGGTATTGGATGGGATTTCAAAGTGCAGGGTCAGAATCCTTTCTGGGTAAGCAGAAGTAGCTCTACTCATTCCTAATGGATCTGTGTTGAGTTGTACCAGCTGAGCATCTGGTCCATGGGTCATAGGACCAAAGCCATTAACCAGTCCCCTGTCAGACACGTTGTCCTGAGCATTATGCATCTGCAAATGAAAGTGCCTCAGGCTAAAGTTAAGGTGAATTAATTTTCTGAAGCTATATTTGTGTTTCTGTTAATTCTGATTTTATTCTGTGGGCAGAGCTTCACTCGTGTGTTTTTACGCATCAGGCTGTGCTGCTTTCAGAGAGAGCTTGCTTTGAAAGAGTTAATTTCAACCTGTTTTCAGCTGGAATGAAGAGACTGGTTGCTCTGTGTTCCTGCTTTCTATTCTCTTGTTGGCCTACTTCCCTCTGCTTGCATTTTGCATTCCTAATGCCATGAATAAATCAGGACCCAAGGATTTAGAAGGTGGTACAGCTGTAGCCACTCAGAAAATCGAACCTCTGAGGCTTGTGCTGCAGCTCAAACAACTGCCAATATGTGTGCTTCCGAGCTCTTTTAATAATGTCTCCCTGGTACTAAAGTTAAATTCACTTTGCGCTTTTTAGATGCTTAAGGTTTTTTGCCTCTACCCAGCATCTCATGTGGCTCCCTTTGTCTTCCAGGTAAAGCTGTTATAAACCCTGGCTGCTGTGACAAAATGGTTTATCACAAATCTTTGCGTAGGGAGAAAAGAGTGAGGGGAAAGTGAGGGATCTGACCCTGGCTGAGGGTTCATCTTCTCTAACGAATCACAGCACAGACAAACTCCTGTCTGGCTGTAGCCCAAGATCCTCTGATAACTGCATTAATAATACACGTTAGATAGCTTCTCTCTATAGTGCTGTGGCTCCTGAGAGAGTATGTGAGCGAGCTCTTTATGTGCTCTTTAGTCAGAAGATACATCCAGTCTGAGTGAAGAACAACAGGCATCAGTAATAGGCTTGCTCTGGAGGGTGAGTAGCTTGAAAGAACAGTCTCCAAGTATTTTCTTCCAGGAAAGATGGTTTATGTTGTACTAAAGGTTTTCCCTCATTATGGCTTTTAGAATAAAAGCTATAATGTGATTTTATTCTGATGATGGCTTGATTTCACTTATCTTTGCTTTTGACTTAAGAGGTCTTTCATGACTTTCTCATTATACAGTGATGTGGTTTTCAGCACAGGATTCCTGAGATCTGTACCTGGCTGTTAGACCTTCCTGAGTTACTCCCAGGTAATTATAGTTGGCAAGGGAGGCACTGAAGTACGTAAATAATGTTCAGTGAAGCGCGTGTCTTATGATGCTGCTTCATTTCTCTCGGTTTCCTGTTGTAGGAGTAAAAAGTCTGCATAGCAGAAGGTAAGATTAAAAAACCCAACCCAACTTTAATTGTTTTGGCATCTAATTTCCATTTTCAGGCTCGCCACAGACAGAAACTGGCCCAGTTGGGCTTTAAAAAGAAGCTGCCAGTGCCTTACACAGGCTCTAAACACTACTTTAACCTTGACAGCATTCAGAGATGTGTAGGCTCAGATATGATCATCCCATTCCACAACTTAATGAGTGAGCTTGCACCAGGCAAGCTGTGGTACCTGTCAGCAATGTGACACAAAACGGGCTGTTCTAGCCTGGGCTGAGTAATGGGACATTAAGTCACTGTAATGTGGCTGAGCTCCTGAGCCTCAGGCATTAAGTTTATGTGCAAATTACCGCAGATGCTTTTGAAACATTTATTCTCTGCCTAAATCATTTGAGCTCTTCCTTTAAAGAATTCAGTGATAAGCTGCTTGTGTGTATTTTCCTACGCAGCTCTATGCCCATGCACTTTGACTTGCTCTCCTCCAGCATCTGTGCTGCCTGTAAGTCTCGAGTGTGCTCTCTGCAGAGAGAGGCTGCTTGCTGCAGGTTTTCTCCCAACCCTCTAGAGTCTCCAGGCCTGTAGCATTCCCATCATGGTTTGCTGTACACGGATCACTAAGCAGTTTCCTTTCTCTTAGGGCACCTCTGTTCTATGTCGGAGTGAATCTTCAGCAGCTCCTGTGTGATTGCTTTCCTGCTCCTTTGTGTGCACAGCCCAGTAAATAAGGAGGGGGATGGAAAACACATTGTAAATGTGTTGACAGCCTTTGAAGAATAAACAGCCTTGAAAGCCGCCTCTCTGCCTTCTCCCCTGCTGGTTTTGCTTTCTCTTTTATCATTTTCTCTATTTTTTCCCTCTCTCTCCCCCCGGAATTCCTTTACACTCTTTTGACACCCACCCCTGTTTCTTTTGGTGCTCGCTGCTCTCTCCCCTATAGTCCTCATTTCTCACCCCGGTTACTGTTTCAATCCCTATGCAGGAACAAATGAAAAGGGGGATTCATTCTGTTTGAGTGTGCCTGTTTGTATGTGCTCTCTCTCCATTCTTCTCTCTCACCCCAGGTCCATGCTTTTAGTAAGTGTCCTGCTGTTTTCCTAAATGCTTTCAGCAGGGTAGAGAGTGCACGGGGGATTCCTGTGCTTACAGATGCTAGCAAAGGAGGTGTTGTTATTTATTTGGCATCCGGATGACACAATATCTGAGCAACTGTTAGATTGTGCCCAGGCTGTAAATGGGTCCCTAATTCTAGCTTTACTCCTTGTTGAAAAGAGGCTTTTTGTGCTATACTCACTAATGTTCTTGCTTACCTAATACACTGGAATTGATGAGGAAGTCTGTCCCTTTGTGTGAGATCTCTTACCTCTAGCTTTCCCTTCGCAGCATAACTGCTGAGACCATTGATCCTGCATCAAACCTGAGTAACTGTCGTTTTGGTATGGCTGTGTGAGAACTCAGTCTCATCTGTTACTTCAATTAGGACAAGACCCTGATGAGGGAGCCCTGTGTTTTAGGGAAACGTGGGTTCTTAAGTTCTTGGGGAGAACTGGGATTTCTTCAAGCTGTAAAGGATCTTGTCCTGGCTTGAAAGCCTTTCACAAAACCCTTCTTCAGCAGCTGGATCCACAAGGATACTGCTGGTGTTGTGTCTCTTCCTGTATTCTGCTTTTAGCAAGGAGATGCGCTTTCATATATAATCTCATTCGATGTTTCTCTCTGTTCTTTGGTTTAGGTGTTTGAATGTGTTTGGGTGTTTGATTAAGGCTATGAATGACTTGTTTCCTTATGTATGGAACTTCACAACTTCCAAGTGATTCTCCAGCACTAGTTTGGGCATCAAACTCCATCAGGCTTCACCAGGGGCTTCTCTGCTCACAGCGTTGTGTTGGTTCCTTATCACAGGTTGGTTGACAGAATGCTACAGCACTTAGTATGTGAATATCAGTTGAAATTTAGGTGTATGAGCATGCTCTAAGCTACTGCCTCCCGTGCTGCTGTGGTGTTTAAATCAATTTAAGCTGTGCTCCCTGAAGCCACTTTGCATTCTCAGTATGTGTTCTTGGTATTGCTCTATCATGAGGGACTTCTGAGAACTTATTCCGCACTGGTAATCTTCCTCGCACTATCCATGCTCTAGATTCCTCAGTAAATCTGAATTCCTTTAATTGGGATACACTGAAAAAAATGAGTTTTATTCAGAAATTAATGAGGCAAAGCTTCCAAGGGATGGTAACAAGAGGGAACATGATCCTGCTCTTTCAGGAGGAATGGGATTTTAAAGGAGGGAAGTTGCAGTGTCTGAAGGGGAGCAAGTGTGCATTTTGGGAAACAGTTCTCCGCAACAAGGACTTATTTTAGGAGACCAGGTTAATGGGTGGGAGGTTATGAGAAGCAAACAGGTACAAGTGGTAGCTGTTACCTGTACTCACACACGAAGTATTGTGATGGAAGTGTAGATGCTAGGGTTTATGTCACGTTTTTATTGGCTGGTAATGCAAGGTACTTGGTGTTATGGATGTTCCACTTGATCAAACACAGCCCTTCTAGCTTTGCGAAGTTTTCAAACCACATGTGCTGTTAGTGTATCTCCATATAGCACAGTGTTCACCCATCGTTCTCAGCAAAGGCATTTGTATTCAGGGCATTCCTCACTTCGTGACTTCGCATGTTCGGTCAGCATGACTGGTTCTGATTTCACTGATGTGATCTGGAGTCTGTCCAAATGAGTTAAACTGATTTAAACTTCAGTGTTTTAAAGGGAGTAATTCTGGTGTAAACCTGAATCTGACTTCAAAACCATGCCCATGCCTTATGAAACCTGTCTTGATTCTTATCTATCGTATGTCTGCACACTGTATTTAGCATTGTGCATATTGAGATGTTCCTGCTGGGTAGGTGGAGATAGTTTTGTTAGCAAGGTACATGTCTGACACTGAAATGTTCTGTTAGGGAAAGGCAGATGACATGTACCGCCATGCTTCTGGAAGTTGGGTTCCTGAAATTCCTTGGGAAACTTTTTGGATGAAGTTCTCAAAGCAAATGGAATTTAGCATCCTGTCTCCTCAACCATCCCATACGCTTGAAAAGGTATAGTTCTGTGGAAAGCTGCGTTTATCACAAACCTGAGTTTGTCTCCCTGATTTCCTTGGAGTTCTGAATTGCTCAGCTGTTTGTCCTAATTATGTCCTTAAACCAGGAATACGAGGAGACTCAGGAGGATGCTCTCAGCCACGGAAGCAGCTCTTTCACCAGAGATTCTGCTTTATCTCAAAATGTAAGCTGAACTGACACGAGAGATATTTCCTGCTGCGTTTTACTGTCCCCAAACTATCAATAATTGAGGATGCGTGTACTGCAAAGCACCTTGTTTTTGTGATTCATCCTGTCTGTTCATGTCTCCATGCTGAAGGCTGTCTCGTGTATGTGTGCAACTTGGCTTGATAGTTGCTGCTGTTGTTTGTCCATGTTGTCATGTCCCTTATAGATACTGGTGGTGACGGATGCATGCTGCAATTGGATTTGGTCATGTATCTCTGTGTGTTTGGAGTTGCCTGATATCCCTTCCAGCATTGTTTTTCCCCTTCACTCTCCTTACTTAACCCAGGATATATTATTTGTGTGTAGGCACAAAAATAGCCTAGCAGAGACCCTGCTCATTTCTGTCTTCCAATCGAGATTTCTTTTTGGTCTAAATACAGGTTTTCAGAATGAGTTCTGTTGCATCAGTGCAGCTGTGGTGGAAGCAGAAGCTATTGAAGAAGCTTTCAAAAGCGGAAGGTGTGTGCAAGTGAGAGTGTGTTCTTGGATTGGTACTTGAAGTATCCAGCATTAGTCCTTTTGGAACCAGCTATAAAGAGGTTTTCATTTTAAAAGCAGGTACCTGGGGTTTCTGTGCATCTTGCCCCACTATGTGCTGGTGGGCTCTGCTTCTCACTCCTGGGTCACCTACCTAGGGTGAAAGGAGAGGTTCCTCAGTGTTGGTGGGTACCACCATGGGGAGCACACTGGTTTATTGGGAACCCTCTCAAATTGTGTTCTACTGAAGATCAACTACATTTTGACTTCTTTCTCCAGGTTTAAATTGATGACCTAGGAAAGGTTTTGATCTCCCCATATTCACCCTCCAACAGTGGCGTGGAATTAGAAAGCTTTGCTCTGAGGGTCTCAAAACTGGCAGTGAACCTGCAGTGAGGTAAACCTGACCTACTGTTTGTGAGGAATAAATGGATGGAAATGGGCAACCTTTAAAACAGCGGTGGTGTTCTTGTAGAACATGACTGTATTAACAGGAAATTAACATCTTCAGTCTGTCAGCTCTGGGAAATGAGGGGCTGAGGCTCATTAAAGGTTGCTCTGACAAGCACCACGCTGGTGTTTCCCAAGTTCTAATTTTCCCAGGGAGAGGCTGTGAGACAGTCTCATGGCTGAAGCCCAGGGCTGGGATCAGATCTGAATTCATTTTCTGACCCAGTCATTTATCTCTGTTTCTTCTTGTGTAATAACATTACTGGCACCTGGAGCAGTTTGAAATCCTTGGGTGGGATGATCTGAACAAGTGCAAACTGTTACGCATGGACTGAAATCCTAATTCCAGGTCTGCCTGTGTCCTCAGCCAAGTTAGGAGCTCAGATCCTTCTGTTGTCCATGAACTGAGATGTGACACCTTGATGTTTAAAATATCTTGGATCAGGATTTTTCCCCTGCTTGGAGAACTGCCTCTTCTTTACTTATCCTTCTTTCCTGAGACCAATAGGAAGCATATCCAAAATAAAGTTATAACCCCATTTTGCTCCTTTTGAAGAGGGCTGTTTCTAAATTATTAAAGCATACACCAGACACCCAAATTGTTATTAAAGGAGGTGAATGTGTCTGGCATTTCCAGCACACGCATGGCTGTATCTAACCTAAAATGAGAGCCACCAGTCCTGAAAGGCAATGGGGAGATGTTGACAAGCAGCAGGAAGCGTGTCTGAGCCCAGCAGCCTGTGTCAGGTCTCTGCGGGTCAGACCACAGTGCCTTTTGTGCATCTCTGTTTCTCTCCCCCTCCCTTTTCTTTCTCCCTTTCCATGTGTGTTTTGTCTCCTCCTCCTGTGTCTGTCTTTGCATCTCCACTCTTCTCCCTCCCCTCCTCTGGATCGACTGCTGGCCAAATAGATTTCCAAAGGGCTGGTCGGTTTGTGGGATTGTCTTTGTTCCCCTTGCATTTTCCAAGTCAAGGGTATCTCCTCGGAGGCTCAGAGGGATGCTGTTACTCCTGGTGATGTGATTGCATAGCAACACAGCAGCGCGGTCGGTGGAGGAGGAGAGGCAGGGAGCGTGCAGGCAGCAGCGCCCAGCCTCAGCATGCATCCCTGTCACAGGGACTCCTTTGCTGATTCACCCACAGCCCCAGTCCCTGCTCCTGAAGCCCGGCGGCTGCTGCTCCCACGTCTCAGACCTGGTGGACTCGGAAGGTAGGCCATGACTAGGATTTGTTTCCCACTTGGATCCTAGCTGGGCTGGGAAAAGGGAAGGTATTGACAGATTGATAACCTTAGAAATGCGCTCTTTGGGCGTGTGTGAGCATCCCTTCACAGTAACACTGTGTATGTGTTGGTGAGGAAACTTGCAGAGAATAGAAGGGTATCAGAGGGGATACAGCTGGAGCAGGAGAGGTGGACAAGGCTGCTTCCACAAGGGAGAGGCTGGGAAGCAGTAAGTGATGCGGATTCCCAAGGCAAACAATAGTAGCCAGCATCCCGATTTCACCAGCTTTGATTCTTTGCACACTGGAGGCTTATTCACTCTGAGCTGAAGGACTGCTCTGGGGAGGGTGTGTGGTGGCCTTCTAGCACCCTCCTGGGAGGATCAGACAGCAGGGCAAAGCAGGGACCCAAATATAACCTGGGATCAGACTCTAGTCCCAGTCTGCCCATTCCATTCACTACCTTTCCTAGTCCAGCCTTGCTCCTTTGTGTCTGCCCTCCCCTCCCCCAGCTTCTCTCCAATCCCTTTCACTTGCTCATCCTCCTCCTCTCTCAGGGCCTTATATTGCCACCGCTGACCTTCCCTTTGATGTGGCTGGCTGCAGAACCACCTGCAGGAAGCACGGGACCTCTCCTGCTCCCCAGGGCTCAGCAGTCTGCCTCCCTCTCCATGCCAGACAGGGCAGGCTGGGCAGTGCTTCCCCGGGGTCCAGTGCCATGTTGCAAGACAGATTATTGCTGGTTCCCAGTCCAGCCCATTCCCCTCAGTCTTCCCTCTGTCACAGCAGGGAGGGGGCTCTGCTGGTGGCATTCTCAGCATCCTACCCATAGGGTCTCAGTGCTGAGATTGCCCATCCACGCCGGACATGGAGCAGTTACTTTAAAACGCAGGGCTGCGTGAGGCACAAACCTGACGCTTGTTTGGGGTTTAATTTAGCACTGAAAAGCAGAATTCCAGTACAAGTTTTGTCAGTCCCTGTGTTCCCTGCACCCTGACCAGAGGCCCTTTGCACCTTCCCTCCTGCTGCTCACCGACCTCTCTGGAGCCAGGAGAGTTCTTGTGTGGTTACCTTCTTAATGGCCTTTGCTGCCCAACCACAGCACCCTGCACTATGAGGAGTCCCAGCTACAAGTCTCGGTGCTGGGAGCATTCCTGGTTTTCTAGCTGTGTGCCTGCCATGGCTCCGGTGCCACCTCGCATTTACCCCTGTGGCTCCCTATGCTCAAAGCTGCTTCCTCCTCTGCTGCAGGAATGGGCCAGGCAGGGTCCTGGTGACAATAAGCAAAGTGCTGGCACTTTGGGAAGAGTCTGGACTACAGACATGTGATTCCAAACTATCTTGGTTTGCAGTACTGTGCCCAGGAACGTGATGCCTGGTGCACTGGGGTGGGAAAGTGTTGGCGTGGGTGCTGTGATGTGATGCTCTGTTCAGGTCCTCTTTGTTAATTGAAGAAATTAAGACGAGGTCCATCTCCATCTGGATAAGTACCTGCAATGGATCAATCCAAGTTGCTGAAATTGTCCAGGACTGTAACCATAAATAGGGCTGCTCAGGTTGGAGTGACTCTTCCCAAAACTAAGCACAGTGAGATAGGAAAGGGATTAAATGAACGGGTTTACACAAAAGCCCTGACTTCTGGAGGCATATGGTGAATTTATGATTATAAACCTACTTTGAGAAATATCCTCAAGGCCTCCTCTTCAGGCTGAGTGAGAGAAGAGGAATTTTAAGTCTCCTAAACCAAGACAGAATTCAGACTTCAAAACCCCCTCATTTTCACAGGCGTATAAAGGTGAAACTGAGCTTTTCAGAATTGAGCCAAAAGAGCCCCATCCCATTTTCCTTTTCTGTTTCCCTTAGCATAAGAAAAAGGTCGCTCTGATACATCTCAAGGAAGGAAAGGAAATGTGACTTCATGTGCCTGCTTATAAAATGCATGGCCTCAGAAGGCAGGGAACCCCATGCTTTGACAGGGAGGTTAGTATAAAGACAAGCTTGTTGTGGGCAAGGCAGAATATTCAGTCCAGAGAAAGAGATGTTAGTTTGACACTGAGAACAAGGAACAAAGCATCAAAGAAGCCAAGAGTTAGGACAGCGTTACCTTGGCTGTCACTGTGAGATGGGTGAGCTCTTCCTGCTGCTGCTCATCAGTTATATGGGATGGCAAATGGGTGATGTGTTTTCCACAATGCAGCAAGACTCATTTCCTGCCTCTAGCAGCAGGGAAGGAAAAGTTCAGCTCCTTGAAGGAGAAGGACAAAGACAAAACTCAAGGGTTTTAGTGGGTCTGAATGGGCTGGTTTCAGGGCTACAGCTGAACCTGAGGAACTGGGCTCAGTTTTATGGCTGGTGCAACCTTCTTTCACTTATTAAGCAAGTTATTCCCCCTCTCCTCTGTCCCTTTTGGAAGGCTGGAAGATGTTTGCTCCTTTTGTGTGTCAGGTCTATCATTCAGCAGCTCCTCTGTGTTCAGCACAGCAGGGCTTTGTGTTTGCAGCTGGGTACTCAAGGTGCCCAGGTAATTATCTGCAGTACTTCTCTAATGGATGGAGGAAGAGAAAGGATGGGAAGAATTCCCTGGCAAAGTGAGGTTTGGAGAGAGCAGCTTAAAACCCATCTGGGAGCCTGAAACATGTGAAAGGCATTTACATT
The DNA here is from genome assembly GCA_032466535.1 of Forpus xanthops. NCBI lineage: Eukaryota > Metazoa > Chordata > Aves > Psittaciformes > Psittacidae > Forpus > Forpus xanthops. Next base: position 6,526 of record JASSUY010031481.1, on the reverse strand, counting down.
TCAGCCTTCCTAAATGAATTCCCACAGGTTATTTTTAAGCAGAGCAAGGAGCAGTCAGTTCTGCATGGCTGTGCACCCACACTGACCTGGTTAGCTGGGCACATCGTCGTCCCAGTTTCCTGGTGCAAGGCTAACTGGTGACATCTTTCAGCTTAAGGTTTTGTGTGAGTCTGCCTATTCTTTTGCTTGGAAAATAGCAAGTGAATGAGCCAGTGGGAGAGATGATGCTTCTGTGGCACCTCTGTATCCATAGAATTAAAATGACATTTGGCAGTGAGCATAAAGTCTGAAGTGGTCATTTAAGAATGCAGCTCATTCAATGTGAGTGCCCCACATCACTCACCCACAGCAAATGAGGCTTCTCCTGTGCCACTTGCTCCCTACCAGATACAGCAAAGGTTTTATATCACTTCTTAAGGAGAGCTGCTTAACTGAAGGACCTTTCATTGCAATGAATGAGGGGACCCGGCACTCAGGTGACAGTGCAGTGTGAAGTCCAGCTGCAGCTTTGGCATCTGAGCTTTTTAGCCCTTGGATGACAGGGCTGTAAATGTCCGCTCGTGTGGAAGGTTGCTGATAGTCCTCTTCCCCTTTCCTCGCACATGGGAGCAAGTGAGAACCTGTATTTGAGTATCTACTTCCGGTTTGTAAAGAGATGGAGACCAAGGGCCCAAGCTCTAAGAAGGTTGTGTTGTGTGTATGCTTGGTCCCAGAGGGACAAAGACTTCTCTTCCTTCTCTCAACAAGCCTTGACCTAATGGGGTCTTGGGAAGCAGGTCCACTTGCCCTCGATCCTAGCCTTAAACTGTTTGCTTAAGATGTGTAGGATCCAGTTTTTTGTTGGGACAGGATGTGCTATTGTGCTGTTGAGGGAGCCCTGCTGTCTGCCAGCCTGGGAATGCTCCCTTTGTAAGCATTTACATGGGAGCTGAACTCTGAAATACCCACAGGCCTCCCACCTTTCCCCTTAAAGGCCACGGAACACACTGAGCTTCAGCTTCTCTTGTACAGGAAGTTAAACACAAAGCCATTAACTTTTCTGACAGCAGGGAATGTGTTTGTGTTTCCATTTCCCTTGTAGGGATAAAGGCCAAGCTGCCGTTCCTTAGAGCACTGCCATATTTTTTCCTTATAGACCAAGATCTGAAGAGGAAAGTTTCCGTCTGGAAAGAATGTTTTGGTGGAAATTAGCAATTCAAAGCATAAACCTTGTGATCGGGAGACCTCTTGACCTAAATGCTGTATTTGCTGCTGTCACATGTGGGAGAGAGCTGGAAATTCAGCATCCAACATTGGACTTCTGTTGCAGGTCCCTTGGGTTACCTTTAGTGATGCAGGTCAGCTGCAGTGTGAATTCCCTTGGTGTCAGGGAGGATTTTAACCAAATGTAGTGATCCAGCAGAGATACCCCATGCAGGATGTGCACCGGTGGGAAGCTGTCACCTTCCTGCTGGCTGGGATGGAGAAGAGATGCTGCAGGAGATGGGGCATAACCCATACACCTGAACGCTGCTCCTCCAGCCAGCCAGCGCTGCTGCTACAATGGTCTGTAGGAAGAAAGCAGAGAGCACTGAGCAGAGCACTAAGTTGTGTGGTATTGCTGAAGCAGGATGGGCAATGGCCATTCCAGCTGTATTTGTCAGACTGGCTAGAAAGCAGAGCCGGGGTCTTCAGTGCTGAATTAGTAACAGGTACAGCTCAGGTAGGAAGAGGAAAAAGGCAACTGCTTTGTTTTGAGTGCACCCTAATGCCTAATACACCCTAAAGCATTCAACTGCTGAAATGTAGCAGTGAGGGTTTTGGCTTTCTTATATTTCAAGCAGGGGATCATTGTGGTCTCCAGTTGTGTCTGGGTAACTGAAGTGTTTGGAAGCCATAACACAGTGCTGTGAAATGTCTAATGCTTTGTTTCCTAAGGTGTGCTAGGAGCAGAGGCAAGAGTTGTGTGCCTTTCATGTGGGAGGATGCGAAACAGCATCTTGTAACAAGGGCTTAGACCCTTCTGAGGAGGGTCTGGTCACCTTCAGGCCTGGAGTGGGAACCTCCAGCAAAGAGCATGTGAGAGACACCCCTGGGAAAGGTTTCGTTTCTTGCTCCCTCCATTGTATGGATGTAATGCCTCAGCGCTCGCTCTGTGGTGGCTCTAAGACTGCTCCTTGTGATGTCCTCCTGCTTCTGCTCACATAGGCCTTGATGTTTTAACTACTTGCACAGAGACGTGCCAGGGAATGAGCCTCACTTTACATCTGATGGCACTGCCTGCTTACACCGAGTCCTCAAGGAGGAGTTTTCAACTCCTTTTCAAGTATAGGCTTGTATGAGGCTGCAGGGATGGCAGTTTTAGCTGCCAACTCTCTTGTCTTTTTGTGACTGATGTCCCTTGGCTGTAGCTCACTGGGTCTCCAGCACCAACGTAGAGCAGAGTGCAGAGAGGAAAGCTGCCTTTGGAGAAGCAAGGTGGATCACAGGTCCTGTTCTTGACAGCTGTATGCACCAGGCAATAGATGGGAAGCACCCACAAAAGGTCTACTCCACATGCTGCAGTGCCCAGACACGGTGCCGTACTGAAGCACTGAAATAACAGTGCAAGAGTTGGAGTTGTTCTGTGTGCCATGGCAGAAGAGCAGAGCAGATCAAGAGCCTGGCTCCTGTAACAGCAGGGAATTTGGCAAGGGATCATATGTGGCTGGTGATTTGCTTGCAGTCATGCTTCACCTCCTGGTTGTCTGTCTCTCTCCCACCAAATGTCCTCTTGACACTGTGTGAGGTGCTGGAGATCAATGGCATTCCTCTGATGGACGTTTTGAGTAGCTTTTCATGTCCTGAGAATTGTATCTGTGCTGGGTTGAGCCTCGTCTAGAGGTCATTCAGAACATCAGGGTCAGCTCAGACCTCAAATAGCACAAGCACTGCTGTCAAAGGCAGAAATCATCCACTGTACCCTTGGAGCTGCCTCACGAGGCTGAGGGGCTTTGAAGTCCCTGGAATCTGTTCATGTGTCCTGACAACCCTGCCTGCATGGGGAAGGAGCAGAGCAAGGGTGCTGCATTGCACAGTCTGCGATGTTCATTTTGCCAATGGGCAGGAGGGGTAGGAGACCAGACTTGGATTGACAACATGTTGTTGGAGAGCTCAACACAGGCTGTTCTGCTGGAGAGGGAGAGAATTATGGCTGTGCAAACTGCTCAGGGATTAAAACCACCCATAACAGGATAAGCTGTGCTCTTAATGTGTGTAATGGAGGGGGAGAGGCAGAGAAAGCTCAGGCAGGGGACTGAGGGATGTGACAGGGTGAGAGATGGACGATGTGTACCATGGCCTGAGGTTTTCTCCAGTGCGACTACAGGACACGCTGCCTGCTCCTGCCCTGCCAGGAACAGGCATGAATTTTCTCAGCTGGTCCAAGTGGGTATGAAGGAGCCAGCGACTTTGCTCCAGCAGTATTGCTCCGTGTGTACCTTGGAAGCAGCCCCGTCTCCACTTGGATATGAGGTCTGGCTGTGGAGCCAGGAGACAATCACCACGTTGGGCAATGTGTTGGGTAGGGGACAGCACAGTCCCCCAGCACCGCCCCATGACCCATCACAGGCAGTATTCAGAGCATCACTCTTGGTTTGCTCATCTGACCGCACATGTGCTGAGTCTGGTTAGGCAATGCCCTGCATGGTGGTCACTGCTTTTAGGTCCCCATCCTGGTGTGAACACGCTGGTGCTTAGCTCCTTTCACAGCACTGCCACTGGCCAGATGTAGAGTTGAGAGATTGTGATTTGCCTGATTCAAGTAAACGTCTTGCACCATTTTATCCGGGCTTTATTGTCTTATGGTTTTCTGTACAGCTGGGGTGATGCTGGCAGTGGGGAAAATCACTGTTTACTTTATTCAGAGTCCAAACACCACAAAAAGCAGCACTGTGACCAAAGGTCATGTTTCCCATCCATAGAACAGACAAAGGGCCACAGATAAGTGGCCTTTTGGGTAAGACAATTCTACAAATGGAGTTAAAAAGAGAGTTTTATAATGAGCTAAAACTCCTAACAATGTGGATGATGGTGGTGTGAGATGCACGTATGGGGACTGTGCAGCTCCAGGCAGTTTTCCTTGCGAACATAGAAGGAAAAACTGTGATTGAATATAATGTTTGTTATGTAAATGTGTCTGTTTTGCCCACACATAAGTGCTTGTCCTGGATTAAATAAGCCCCAAAGTACTATAGTAGCTACTAGGAAGCAAATTAACTTTCCCAGAAGAAACCAGGACAGTGGTCATGAGAGTGAGATCCTCCCTCCCCTCTTCCATTAAACCCTGGGTATCTCCTGTAGTTCAAGAAACCCAATCCTTTTAAAACTGCCATTTGAGACTGGCTGACACCAAATCCAATCACAGCCAATTGTGATGCACATAAAAGAGCTGGACATTAAAAAAGGCTGCTGCATTAGTACAAATGTATTAAGAAAAAGCATCCTTTAGGCTTTGTGAAGGCAGCACAAAGGCAGCTGGGGAGGGGGTCAGCTCCATGAAGAACTGCAAGCTGACCCTGGGACTCTGACGCTGCTTTTCAGGTGCTCGTGCCCAGAGCTGTCTCCATCCCCATGAACATCGGTTCTGATGCAGCCCCTGGTGATGCAGGAATGGCCCTATGCCCTGCCACAGTGTCCTGAGTGGCACGACACAGAGCAGGTACAGCACAGCAGCACTGCCCATGTGCTGTCTCAGGTAAGAGCTGCGTCTGGGAGCCTTCCTTGCAGTGATTGCAAGTACACATGGAGCAAACTGGGACCTCTGTTCCTGGTGTAAGGAAAAGGTGCTAGCTCCAGCCCCCATCTGCTTGCACTTAATGAGAGCATTGGCTCTCCTCAAGCATTTTGGCTGCCAAGCGTTTCCCACAGCAGAGCAAGAGAGACAACCTGCAGAGCTGGATTTCAAGCCTCCTTCAAAATCAAGAGGAAGAGGCCACTGTTTGCTGCTCTTTGTTGGGTTTATTCTTTCCTGAAAGTCTGGGAGAGCATTGGCTTTTGCTGAAAATGGAGGTGTCTCACTTCCTGGTTGCAGAGAACAGCGTGGAAATAAGCCCCTGGCAAATGCTGTGTGCAGAGGAGGAGTCTGACCTCTTTCTGGTCTAATGTCTTGAGGAATGGTGAGCGAGTGCTCACACTGTTGGCCTCCCTCCTTCTTCCTCCAGGGTCTCTGAGCCAGCCCAGGCTCCTTCCCAAAGCCAGGTAGGGAGGTGAAGGTCTCTGTGTAAATGGCAGTGCAGAGTGGAGGGCACAGGAAGGTGTGCTGTGTGTGTCTGCAGAGCTGCCCGTGCTCTGCACTGAGCAGCCACATGCTGGTTTAGCAGTTTGCTCTGTGTCACCCAGGACAGCAAGGCTGGGGGAACGCTGGAGCATGGCTTCCCCATTGCTGCCTGTAGCTGTTGCCCCAGGGTACCTCTCACCTGACAAGAGGCTGATGGATGGAGCCAAAGTTCTCCTTGGGCACTGGCAGTGGTGTTCCTAGGGGGAATGAGGGCCTGGCTCTGCCTCACTTCCTTCTTCATTGTGCTTCAAACATGAAGAGCAAAGGCTGAGGATGGGAATCCTCCCTGCTGTGGCTTCCAGCAGCATGGACCCATCCTGCCCCGCAGAGCCAGGGTCTGAAGGAGAGAGGCAGAGCTGTCTCTGGAGTGGCTCCAGCATGTAAGGATGAGGTTTGCAGTTGGGGCAGGCTCTTGGTAGCTGAGCCAGGGCTTATTTGCCCTGTGTTGGGGAGTTGCTAACAGCCCAGTGCATGGGTGGTTAATGAACAGCCCAGCAGATGAAGCAAGAAAGGAAGGGGATAGAATAAGGTGAACAAATGCCCTGTTGAGCAGGCTGAGCAGTCCAAGCCTCTAACAATTGGGTCAGAACCCTGTGAGGTTTGCTGAGAGAGGAGAGCTGGGACAGAACACCTTGTGGGACCCACCAGCAAGGCAGCATGGGGGGGGGGCACAGACATCCTCAGCTCAGGTCATATCCAGCAGAGATTTCCTCCAGTCCCTGCCTGAGCCCGGCTTTGTGCTGTGTGGGCATCCATGTGTTGGGTGCTGTGCACCATGTGGCTGCTGGCTCCTACAATGTTAATGACAGCCTGACTCATTCAAAGGGTCTGCAGTGCCCTCCTGCTCACAGGTGAAGGTGTTGCCAGGAAACAGCCCTCTTCTCTTGTCCTTGCTTGTCTTGAAAGCTCCCTACAGGCTGCAGAAATAGAATCACAGAATGGTTTGGGTTGGAAAGGACCTTAAGACCATCCAGTTCCAACCCCCTGCCATGGGTAGGGACACCTCACCCTAAACCATGGCACACCAGGCTATGTCCAACCTGGCCTTGAACCCTGCCAGGGATGGAGCATTCACAACTTCCCTGGCCAACCCATTCCAGTGCCTCACCACCCTTACAGAAAAGAACTTCTTCCTTACATCCAATCTAAACTTCCTGTTTAAGTTTGCACCCATTACCCCTTGTCCTCTCAGTACAGTCCCTCATGAAGAGTCCCTCCCCAGCATCCCTA